>JAKELK010000076.1:0-301789 GCA_021525775.1 Lactarius deliciosus | reverse complement strand
TATGTAGATGACATTACTATACTTGGGAGCTCCCTATCAAAGATCAATGATCTGAAAGCATCTCTATCAAGTCGATATGAGATGACTGATCTTGGTGAAATCCAGTCTTACCTAGGTGTCAACATCACCAGAGACCGTGCAAATCGCACTATGGAAATCAACCAGTCAGATTACATCCGCGATGTGGTTGAGCGGTTTGGGATGCTAGATTCCAACCCAGTATATACCCCTCTTCCCTCTGGCGCCGAGGCACACTTGATCAAATATGACGATCAGGCCTCTACTTCTGAGATAAAGAAGTATCAACAGATAATTGGGTCTCTGCTCTATGCGCAGATTGGAAGCAGACCTGATATTTCCTTCGCTGTTGCGCGCCTTAGCCAATTCGCTTCCAATCCCTCACCCCAGCATTTACGCCTAGCAAAATATGTCCTGGCATACCTAAACTGTACAAAGGACTATGCGTTGCGCTATGCTGGAGGGAATGGTGGAGAAGGCCTTCATGGCTACTGTGACTCTTCCTGGGGAGATCAGGAAGAGAAACACTCCACCTCTGGCTACGTCTTCCTGCTTGCCAATGGAGCCATCTCATGGTGTACCAGAAAGCAGAAGACCATTGCTCAGTCTACCACAGAAGCCGAGTACATGAGCCTCTCTGAGGCCTCTAATCAAGCTCAGTGGTACACTACCTTCCTAGGCGAACTAGGGTATGAGGTTACCTCCCCTATTCCCCTACACTGTGACAACAAGGGTGCTGTAGACTTAGCGCTAAACCCTGTCACTGGAAGGCGGTCCAAACACATCCTAATCAAGCACCATGTAGTCAGGGAATACGTAGAAAATAAGGTCATAGACCTGATACGTACACCCACAGGAGAAATGGTTGCAGATGGACTTACCAAGTCCCTGCCCAAAGATCCTTTTGACAAAATGGTAGCTGACCTAGGAATGGTGTAACAAGAGACTCAGAACAAAGGGTCGATAACCAGTCAATGGTCATCGATCCTTGGTTTAGAAACATAGTGCTGTTAAACAGTCAGTGGTCATCGATCCTGGGTTTATCAACAGGGACGTCACATTGTCCTGTAAAAAGCACAACATGTTCTCTGATCTCTGGAGCTAAGAAAAACCCTTCTTAGAACCCTGAAGAAGCTGGACCTTGGTCACAGATTCCTGCCCTTCAAAAAGTTGTCCTACAGCAAGGACAAATGAAGCGCAAATGACCATCGTTTCGGATTGAGCGTCATCTTGTCTCCTCTGGAGAAGAAAGTCCTTTATCAGGACTTACCAAGATTTCAACCTTGATCCCAATCTTCTGCGTAGCTCTTCACGCTCCAAATTTATCACCTCTGACATATCATGGACTGCCTCTATCATGGAGGGATGTTGAGACGCGACTGTATAAGTCACATGTCTCGTGGGATCTGATTGTGTCAGCCCATATGCTATATTCGGTATCTGTCCCTTACGGACTCTTTTGGACACTCCGGACTTGTACGGACCGCTTTTGTTTATCTTTATTGTCAGAGTCATACATGGCTCTTATTGTTCTTTATTGTTAAGATACCGGTATTGTCTGCTTTAGGCAGCTATTGTTCTCTGCCCTCCAATGGCATTTCTCCCTCTGGCGCACAGACCACATGTATTGTGTTTGGGTCACCAGTGCGCACAGACCATTCTTAGCTAAGCGTCCTGTATATAAGGACTGCTGTTTACGCCTTCACACTTCAGAGTTTACTTCCCCTCTGAAGTGTAAGTCCCCTTTACCTTTCTCTTTACACTACCTTTACTCACAGACAGTCTATAGTAACTTGTCTATTAGGTGTGTATATATACAGAGTTTACTTCCCCTCTGAAGTTAACTTGTCTATTAGCTTTTTGCTGTCACTTCACTTGCTTGTTAGTTCTGCGCTCAACAGGAACCTGTCTGGGAACTGACTGGCAAATATCTTCCAGTTCTCCCAGTACATCCAGGTTGTCCAGTCCTCGAACAAAATGCTGATGACTGTATCTAAATAAACCCAGAAGCCGACCTTCCCTTGGCTGTTACTCACCTCTGTGCCACACCCCGCCTTTCCCCACGCATTCACAGGCGCCACATGGAGCCACCCCTCGTTGGAGCAGATGCTGCAACTTGCAATTTTCACGTCAATTACCCCCCAAATGAGACCCTGACTAAGCGCGATCGTGGTCCCCGTCCAAATGAGTCCAGTCCAGTCCAGTGAGCTTGGTTGATTCCCACGCCCGAGAAACCAACTATCTTCATATGGTCTTAGTTCGCCACTCACCCAAATAGGTAGTTACCATATCAGGCAGGCAGTTGTAATTATTCGCCCAGGATCAAAATAATCAGTGCAGGATCTCCAGGATCAAAATAATCACTTATTTATCACTCCAGTATCGCCAATAAGCACGGGAGGCTTTCCCTGATGAAGGAAATACCTAAAAAGAGAGAGAAGAGAGACGCGATGCATCGGAAGCGGAGGTCGTAGCGGGGCGCGAGTCGCGACTGGTCTTCCGCCTTGGCACCCTCAGTTACCAGAATGGGTTCAACTTATCGGGCGGTTCCTCTAGTAGCCCACAGGGAGAGCACGTGAAAAGCCTGCACGTTAGGCAACAGCAAGCCGACCTACTTGTACAGTGCTTGCAACGAGACAGATAACTGCGAAGCAATCAGTCTGAGCCAGGGCCGAAGGGGGGCAGCCGCGTGCTTCATCTGAAGCACCGTCGAGGGACAGCTCGAGCAGCTCAAGGCATTTAGAATCGCCAGCAACGGACCACACGCGTGTACGCCAACATCGGGCGCAAGAACGAGGAAAAGCCGCTCCTTTGCGCTACATGGAGCGCCAAACAGCGCCGCGCCGCGCCAGTTATCATATATATCATACAGTGTACTCGTGACGCACAACGAGCAGCCAGGAGCAAGTACGGCAGCGAGCCCAGGGCTGCCGTGGAGAGCAGCGAGGCACAGCGCAGCGGCGGGCGGCACGTCATGTGCTGTTAGAGGAATGCCGAAGTGGAGTACTAGCACAAGGTATGTGAGCAAGGTGTGTAAGATGCGCGTGGACCGGTGCAGGGAGAAAGTGGGGAATAAGACCATACGATGGCTGGCGCAGTCCTGCTCAGGACTGCGTGGCAACAACCTCGCAGTCGTCCTTGACGGGTTCTCCACTGGCAGCAAAGGTGCAGCACATCGAACCCCTCGCGGGCCGTACGCCTCGTCCCGATCAGTGAAACTAGCGTCACACGCCGACATTTCACCAACGTCGCCAAGTAGTTGTCCACTCACATTGCAAGAACTCTCTCTCAACCGTATATAAGGTGATGAAGAACGAGTTTTGTGACAGCGGCACAAGCTGCGTGCGCCTTTGTGCCTGGTCCCCATAATGCAGCCAGAATCATGATAACGTAGAGAGAATTAAATGTTTTGTTACATTAGTAATGGACCATATCTCGTGAACGGAAACCAGTACAATAATGCACCAGGACAGGGTGCGTTGTATACAATATACATGGTTCAACGACACGATCCTTGGATCACTCGAAATCAAACCTACTCATCCTTCCTTGTGGTGTTCCTCAATGTCGGCAAGGAGATAGACTTTCTCTGGAATACCTGTTTAAACCAATGTTCTTTCCCGCCGTGTTTGACTGAAGAGTTAGATGGCACTAAAAGTGGGATCAGGTAATACCCTAACAGATGCAAAAAGAAAACAAACTAATATCAGTCGCCAAAGAGTTAGATGGCACTAAAAGCGTGATTAGATATGATCCTAACAAATGCAAAAACAAACAAACAAATATCAATAGCCGAAGACTGAGATGGCACTAAATCTTGATGAGGTATTATCGAAGCAGATGGGAGAAGAAAACGAACAAATGTCAATAGCCATAATAAAGGCCGCAAATAGCTCGACAGAATGTTCTTGAGAGGAGGCCATAAGGTATTGTTGAATGTTCACATCAATATTCGCTGCTCGATAGTCCAGCTCCGCGTGGGTTAGAGCTGATTCAGGTGACAAGTCCGAGAGACGTAATAAAGTGGCATGCTTCAAGATGAGGATAACAGCTTTGAAGGGGGTTAAAATACACTCTAAAAATTATAAAGTGACGTACCAAGGATCAAATGATGACCCCTAAGATCGGTAGTGAGCTAGAGAGATAAATATCTTAAGTCATAGAAATAGATGGATGCAATACAAAAATAACACATTTCGAATGGTAGGAAGTGACATAAGTTGCGCTAACTGATAAAGAAGTGAGATTCCTGCTTCTAGAGGCTATGTGACGAGTACTTACGAACTAGAGAACCAAAGAGAAACAATTAGCAGGCTTCAAGGGAGAGCACGCATGCAAGGGGTGTCAGACCAGGGGTAAGTACGATAGATGGAAAGCCAAGGATAGAGATACAACGTAGCAAGGAGGGCAACCACTCACGTTGTGAAGAGCCAGGGAGGTATCATGAACAAGCTAGAAAATGCGTTGCAGCCACTCACTCGCTGGAGAGCCGAGGACAGGCGTCGTCAGCAGGCTTCAAACGCAGCGAGGCACCGCAGCCACTCACTTCCTGGAGAGCCGAGGACAGGCGTCGTCAGCAGGCTTCAAACGCAGCGAGGCACCGCAGCCACTCACTCGCTGGAGAGCCGAGGACAGGCGTCGTCAGCAGGCTTCAAACGCAGCGAGGCACCGCAGCCACTCACTTCCTGGAGAGCCGAGGACAGGCGTCGTCAGCAGGCTTCAAACGCAGCGAGGCACCGCAGCCACTCACCAACTGGAGAGCCGAGGACAGGCGTCGTCAGCAGGCTTCAAACGCAGCGAGGCACCGCAGCCACTCACTCGCTGGAGAGCCGAGGACAGGCGTCGTCAGCAAGCTTCAAACGCAGCGAGGCACCGCAGCCACTCACTTCCTGGAGAGCCGAGGACAGGCGTCGTCAGCAGGCTTCAAACGCAGCGAGGCACCGCAGCCACTCACTTCCTGGAGAGCCGAGGACAGGCGTCGTCAGCAGGCTTCAAACGCAGCGAGGCACCGCAGCCACTCACCAACTGGAGAGCCGAGGACAGGCGTCGTCAGCAGGCTTCAAACGCAGCGAGGCACCGCAGCCACTCACTCCCTGGAGAGCCGAGGACAGGCGTCGTCAGCAGGCTTCAAACGCAGCGAGGCACCGCAGCCACTCACGAACTGGAGAGCCGAGGACAGGCGTTGTCAGCAGGCTTCAAACGCAGCGAGGCACCGCAGCCACTCACGAACTGGAGAGCCGAGGACAGGCGTCGTCAGCAGGCTTCAAACGCAGCGAGGCACCGCAGCCACTCACTCGCTGGAGAGCCGAGGACAGGCGTCGTCAGCAAGCTTCAAACGCAGCGAGGCACCGCAGCCACTCACGAACTGGAGAGCCGAGGACAGGCGTCGTCAGCAGGCTTCAAACGCAGCGAGGCACCGCAGCCACTCACTTCCTGGAGAGCCGAGGACAGGCGTCGTCAGCAGGCTTCAAACGCAGCGAGGCACCGCAGCCACTCACTTCCTGGAGAGCCGAGGACAGGCGTCGTCAGCAAGCTTCAAAAGCAGCGAGGCACCACAGCCACTCACCAACTGTAGAGCCGAGGACAGGCGTCGTCAGCAGGCTTCAAACGCAGCGAGGCACCGCAGCCACTCACCAACTGGAGAGCCGAGGACAGGCGTCGTCAGCAGGCTTCAAACGCAGCGAGGCACCGCAGCCACTCACTTCCTGGAGAGCCGAGGACAGGCGTCGTCAGCAGGCTTCAAACGCAGCGAGGCACCGCAGCCACTCACGAACTGGAGAGCCGAGGACAGGCGTCGTCAGCAAGCTTCAAACGCAGCGAGGCACCGCAGCCACTCACTTCCTGGAGAGCCGAGGACAGGCGTCGTCAGCAGGCTTCAAACGCAGCGAGGCACCGCAGCCACTCACTCCCTGGAGAGCCGAGGACAGGCGTCGTCAGCAGGCTTCAAACGCAGCGAGGCACCGCAGCCACTCACGAACTGCAGAGTAGATTACGAGCGTGGTCAAGTCTGTCAATCTGAAAAACGTGAATAATAACGTTACTCACCCACTAGAAGTTGGGCGACATCAAACGTATTGAGACATGTAGCACAAATTAAAACACTGCCAACGCTTACCCAGATGTATGGAAACACAAAAAGACATTTCCGAACTACACTCTCTGCACCTCCGACCTCGAACCCAGCACCGGAATGGACGCTGCAATGTCCGTTGAGATCGTCACTCGCTTCATCGTTTTAGCTAGCGAACTAACCGGTTCAAAGCCGTTTTGACACTCAATGTCAAATTACGCTTTTGCACGGTTAAAAGCATCAAAGAGATGGTATCCTCATTCAATGCCGCAGCTGTCTTCTCAATGAGATCATCGCAACGCCTATTTTGCCTGTGCATTTCTGCCGAATAACAATCAGAATATAATCCTGGCATTTGACTCTGAACTCACGTTCTAATCGCACGAATCTAACATGATCACCAAGGGGACGCAGGTAGTGCTCTTTAAATCGTTCCTCCACCTTAGATGCGACATCTGGTTCTCCGTCGTCATCCAAATCGATTTTGACATTTCGGCGGAATTGGTCGAATTTCGTAAAGACAGCAACGACAGGGACTTGACACCATCGTGTCAAGCACCGCCACGAATGTTCGTAATGACGTACCATTCTGGTCTGGGCATATGTCGTTGAAAAATCTCAGATCGAGCGCTGGTCGATGGTTGTCCATTGGGATGCAGTACCTCAAAAAAATATGACCGTCAGCTGTCGTGATCATCAACATTCGAGCGTCCAAACCATATGGCATGCAGTTTGTCTTTCAGTCGTCTTTCCCCACATTTGCGTCTAATGAACCTTTGCAAAATGGCGAGTTCCTCTGTTCCACCCGACTCGACTCCACGTGAGTCGTGGAAAATATATCCCGCATGATTGGAGAACACGATCTCGTCGTCGATCGCATGCTCGCCCCGCTGGCTCCATGTTTAGGACCAACCGAAGAGAGGTACTATTGTCACTTACATCCATGGATGGGTCGAGTGTAACCTGGTTGGCAAGTGAGACCAGACTCGCAGACAAAAAAAGTCGGACCACGTACCCACGTCCTTCCCCGGTAAATAAAGGGGCTCTCCGTCGTCTCGCAGACTCGTTGTAGAATAGACGTTTTACCAGCATTTGCCCTGCCTATAATCAGGACTCGGAACTTGATCTCTGGAAGGCGACGAGATTGTTGCGTGTTCATTGTCAGTCGTTGGGGAAAACAAGAGTTGTTGATCGATGGTTCCCAGATCGATGGTTCCCACGTCAGTTCACCTTCCTTATTTGAACGTGACCGTATATGGTCAAATTTCATAGGGATCAACACTTCACCCCCAATGCAAATTTGGTCACGCAGTGTCACTCTCAGTAAAAAAGGAAAACCGGAATTAGTCACCGGCAGTCCAGAGGTTGGTCGAATCTAGGTCGAGCCGAGACTGCCGGTAGTCAAAATTTTTGTCAAGTCCGGCCAAGTCGGATCAGAGTCATTTGGTAGTCAGATCTAGTCAGACTGGTCACAGAAAACTGGCGATAGTTACAGCGCGACATTGCTGAAATTGTATTTTTTTCTTACATAATGAAACTCATGGATGTACCTTGCTGTAATCCAAATCCGGGCTATTTTCGATTATCTGCACCAATGCTACAATGTCTACTGAATATGACCGATCTCGATGACACCAACGACGCTGATGGGAACTGCAAAGCGATGGATGATATTGGAAACGACGGGGGGACATAGGTGGCCCACTGGCAGAGGCAGCGTGAGTCTTTCCCTTTCCCTGGAGGGATGCTGCTAGCTCGCTCATCTACTATTCTTTCTCTTTTCTCTCTGGGGCAGAATCTTCTTACGCATATCGTATCGATGTCGGTGTCTGCATTTCTGGGGACTGCATCGTCACAGCATTGATATCGGTCTCTCCATCGGCCACCCGACCGTTCCTCTGACCATTCCCTCTCCTTCCCTTTGAGCACCATCTTCGACAACACACTTGAGACCAGTAGGTTCTTACTAAGCGTGTTGAATGAGGCTCACTCTAATTCGCAGGAGTCACTCGCGTCGTTGTTCCTCATCTGATTGAGGAACCTGTGCAATCATCGTACGGCCCGTTGACAAGGAAGTTCAGGCTATCCCCAAGCCTGTCGAAGAGCCAGCCCCAATTGCTCCCCACCTGCTCGTAGAAGAGGCCGTCCAGGTCACTCCCCCTCAACCTGCCGAGGAGGTCATTGAAGTTGTCCCTCAACCCGCTGCGGAGGAGACCCAGGTACTGGTCCTATGCCCGTCGCGACACCCCAGTTTAGTTCTCCATCGATCCTGAGTTTTCTCTCTACTCACCGAACAATGTCTCCACTGTCAGCTCTCCTTTCGACCTAGGAGTCGTTCCAACGGTCTCTTCCAGCGTGAGCAGTGCCAGAAACATTTAACTACCAGCTAGCCAGCGAGTTGCCGTCAGAGTGGCCGACAGTTACTCCGCTGCGGGCAACGACTTATACAAGGTCCATTAATTCTGTTCCACCGTCTTTGCCCGGTCCTTTCCCTATTGGCCGTCCGGAGTCGCTGCCAACGACAACGTTATTATCGTCGGTTATCGAGTCCACGCCAAGCACCATTTCATCGTGCCGTCTTGTAAGCCCACGAGCCCCTCGGTCTCGATTCGAGGATCCCTCTGGGCCCCAGAAACGGATAATACGTACAAATCATCGATACTACGAGCGTCCCCTTCGGTTCAGTCTATATACTTCCCTGAGGGTCAGGACATCTCCTTTGACACATCTTTGTTGCGACTCACGGCTTCTGCATACGCTTCTCAGGAACCAAGCCGGCTGAGTATCATCGACGAAAGCCAGTCGAGCAAGTCACCGCCGATTACTTACTTGTTACCATCCTCGCCTTCTCTCACGCCTACGGTATCGATATCAGTCTCTGCTTCGGCTGAGTCGACACCATTGCCTACAGGGACTAAGTCTCTGCATCAGTAACACCATCCATGTCACCGAGTCTCCAACTGTCCCCTCTCTATCCCTTCGAGCACTGTATTCTACGACAGTTTCAACACCCATACTGACCCCACAACGGTCCCAGGTCGCGTTGACTAGGACTCCGTCTTTGGTCTAGACGGCGTCTTCCATCTCTTTGGGTCAGATATCTTAGACAATCGGCTCTCTTTTGAGGAGCCCATCTTGGAGGATGTTTCAACAGAACCATCCCTCTTGTCGACGCACAGGACAACCGTCTTAAGACCGGTAAGTTTTGATCACGTGGTATTGGATGACGCTCACTCAACTTCACAGATCTCGCTGACGAACATTCCTCTTCTGAGGACACCTTCACTGTTGTCGACGCCAACTGCTTCCGCGAGTGTTAGCATGAGTAGCCCTCATGGTAGTACTCCGTCCACCTATTCTGATCTACTGACCATACCCTCGGAAGTGGCACCCACTGAATGAGCTCCGTCCGAACGGGCATGATTGGAAAGGCCACCGTCCGAGGGTCCAAGTGTCATTATCACGGACGATATCAACTGGCTCCTTCAATACCTACGTGGCGTAGAGAATGACGGGCAACGCGACAACCAAAGCGTTCACGACCATCCCCCCCACGGTGACCGGCAAAGCGAGTCTGGGGGTCATCGCCATCCCGTTGACACCACCCCCACGTAGCCCACGCTCCCTGAGCTCTTTGAGCTCCAGTATATCATCCCTGTCGTCACAACACTCTGACGATTCCAGTTTGTTGGGGTCTGAGCCATTAGAGACCGAGTTGTTTGAGACCGAGCCGGACGTTCCAAGGGAGTCGTCTTCGCCTATCTCATCATCCCCTATATCGTATTCTCCTCCATCGTCGCTCACCATCCAGCTCTCCATCGTCTGAGATGCTTCCACTCACGCCCGTCGCGCGTTCACCTCCCTCGTCAGGTGAATATCTCTCCCGGATATCAAGTGACATGACCCAGCGAGTTATTCGTACCCCATCTGTGTCACCTACACCGTCAGCGCTTCAGCTGTCTCAAGTGCAACTGTCAGGGCCGTACCAACGACTCCGGGCATAGATTGTGAAGTCATCAAACGCATCCGCGACGTCTTAGACGCTGTCAAGGGACAAACAGACGCCCTGTGGGATGGCCAACTGTCAACAAATCACATCTTGGACGAGCTTCGTCAGCGCGTTCCCCGAACACAAGATAACACAGAGCTGGTTGAATGGTTGCAACGTCTCGAGGATTTGATTAACAGGCTAGCAGATTCGCAGGCTCGTGCGAGAGCGCCGTCTCCTCCACCAGAGTCACTCTTTGATTCTGCCGTGCCGATTCTGCCACCGCCGACGTTCGTACCTCTAAACTTCCGACCGGATGCTCGTGGACCACGACCTCGAAGCGCCAGCCCGACACTTCTCGGCGATTTGCCCCCGCTACGGCCATTCACTGTCCCCATTCCCGAACCTCTCATCACGCGCGACATAGGCTGTCTTGAGGTCAATTGTCGTGGTCGTGCCCGTGATTCTGGGCCTAGGTCGCGAAGCCATTGATCGCATTCGTGAAGCCGTCGTCCTTTGTCGCCAAGCAAGGTCTCGATCAAATCGCTCTTGGTCTAAACAAATGCCATTCAATTGCAAGTTCGAACTGGTCGGCGCTGGTCAGCAAAGGTTGTTTGACCCATGCAATTTTCTGTGAGCATACTTATTCCCAGTTTAATTCGACACTGATCATAACGCTTCTCGGATACTATCATTTACGTTTACTGTCAACTCAGAACCCTGGAGAGATTACGACAGCAGGACTGTCTACCTTCGAGTGAACGCGTCTTCAGGTGCATTCGCCCAGGTATGTGCGTAGTGATCCCCCCCCAGCCCCGCTTCGCTGATCCTCACGTAATGTGGATAGGGCGCGAATACGCCACGGCGGATACACGCTGGGCATCGCTGACCCAACCGCTGTCTCCTTCGAACTGCTCACCGTGCTCGGCGCTGGCCCCTTGGCCGTCTTTATCATGTACCAGATCGTGCAGCGCGATCTTGCACGGGCATTACTGGATTGTCGTGCTCTGCACGGCGAAGCTCTACAGCGGGTACGTGCTTCGCGACGCACGTGTGCTTCCTTCATCTAGTTCCTCCGCCCAGCGCATCGAGTCCGTCGCCCACCTCGACGCCCCAAACAGGCATCGACAAACCCTCCAGACTCGTCGTCTCTGTCTGCGTCCTTTCTTCAAGACCATCCAGGTTTGTGCCGTCGTCGGGTAAGTGACGTTCGAGGAAGGCAAAACGGGGCTTTGCGCGGCGCTGGTGTGGAAGACGAGCGCGAAGCCTGGCGCAGGAATGGGCGCCGCGCAGGACTGTCGTCGCGTTCGGGTCGGCGACCGATGAAGCCGTTCTTCCAGGTGTTTGGGGACTAACATTTACAGGCCGCTCCACGAGTTCTGGATCGCACCACCATCAACACTTGTGCTTCAGAAGTTCGATTTGGTATGTCATTTCCTTTCCACTATCCCTGTTTCTGTAACTAAATACATTGGTCTTGTAAAGTGAGTCTAGTACGACATTTCCGAGTCAACTTCGCCATCAAGACCACATTCCTCTGCATCTGTAAATGCAGTAGGTGTTCGGAGCTGTTCGGAGCTGTTCAAGGACACTCCGAACAGCTCCGAACAGCTCTGAACACCTAGTTGCGTCTACAGATGTGGTGTCAGTAGGGTAAGTCCTGGGTGTCTTCGCAAAATATGAACATGATCTTTGTAAGTCCAAATCCCAATAAGGCTGACTATTGCTGATGTCTTAAGGGCATATACATCTGATGACCACTTCCCAGACCATCTTCCAAACTTTTGGTGGCACTCTATCAATGGATGATAGACAACAAGGGAGAGGTCAGCAATAGTATAGAAGGCTAAGGCCTCTCCAAATATTGGTATGGTCTTCTCCACCTCTATCTCTGTTTCATCTATAGGCTCATCTCTTGACTGTGATAGCCTTAGGTGAGCCTCAAAGTGCCTTGAGGAGCGTGAAGAGGACCTTTTTGAAAGCTCAAAGAGCTGGCTTGTAAGGGTAACACCATTAGGAAGAGGGCACTTCCCCCAGCGCATATATGTGGAATTTGACCCTATTCCAGGATAAGACAGAATTGCCTGTGAGTGGGCCTTCAAGTTCTGATCTTCCTTTTTCTGCTTCTGAGTAATAGGAAACTCTTTAAACAGTGAAGTCCTTTGAGCCTTTGGTCCAGGTCCTGAGGAGAGTGTTGGGTAAGAGAGATGGAGGAGTCTAACAGACTGCTTGTCTGTCTTGTATGAGACAATGTTTTTGAAGGGGGACTTTTTTGACTTTATACCATGTCCAATATCTCCAATGGTCCGCTCACATGTGGCTTGAGAGCCAAATCTAATAGAGCCATTATATGAAATGTGGAAGGGAACATGAATGAGCTGAAAGATGCATAGTCTGCAGCGGGAAATTTTGGATGGATCATTGCCAACATAGAGATGTTCAAATCCCTGAAGAAAAAGGATAATCTTGTCATAGAGCATGGCCAGATCATCTTTGGTTCTAGGGACAGCTGTCATAGCATACTCCACCACATTTGAGAATGTGGCAAAGTTCTTGACCACCTCTGGATTAAATCCAAGCTCCAATGCAATAGGGACAATATACCAGTGGAGGAGGGCCATCCACTCAAATATCTTATATTGACTTTGTCGCTTTTTAGATGGATCTCTGATAGGTCCACAGAAGGATGGGGGTAGTGTTGCCATAGCACTCTCAACCTCTGCTCCAAGCTTTGAGGCCATATCTTGACCCATAAAAATATCTTCTGACTGAGAGCTGAATGAGACCCAGATATCCCAGATATGTGGCATGCAGTTTTCATAGAAGAGATGGAAGGGGTCAAGTGGGAAAAAGAATGGATGTGAGAAGGTGGGGCTGGCTGCACTAGGGATTACCACGGGTAACCCTGGGGTCACTCGGAGGCTACCCGTACCCGTACCCGCCAAAACCCGTACCCCTGACCAAGGGTACGGGTTTTGTCGGGTACGGGTTACGGGTTTGGGCGGGTTTTGACGGGTTGATAGCGGGTTCGGCGGGTACTAGCGGGTTTGACAAGTTACAAAACAAATTTATTCAGAGGCGAGAGAATGTAGTTAAGAGTCAATACTGGTTTACACGCTGTTGCCGTCGCGGTGGCCTTTTGTCTCCGTCGCTGCCATTGCCGCCTCGCCGCTGGTGGTCGCGATCGTCGTTGTCGTCGTCAGCCCATGATCGTTGTCGTTGCGGTCGGTAGTCAACACGAAGGGAATGAGGGAATCGAGTTGGGTGTTGTAGGAAAGTGAGGTGACGGAGGCATATACGGACACACATTTTCTGCCCTAGACGCCGATGACGACAGAACCAATGATAGAGTGGTGGACAAGAAAGGAGGGCATGACATGAGATACATACGACTCGGAGTGGTCGTCATCGCGTCGACATTGCCACCACGACGGGCTACTGTCATTGCCCGTGTCCTCCTCATCGCGGTTGGGGTCGCAGTGTATTGGCCTCATCTTGCGTGGGTAGGATACCCCGGTCGCGGTGGTAGTGGTTCTGGGATCGGGTTGCCAGTGGCCCGGGGTAGGGGTAGTAGGCGGTCGAGTCAGGGTCGGGATCGCACGTGGCCGAGGTATAATCGTGGTAGGAAGCCCACATCGCTTGTGACGGGCATCGTCATTGTCGAGTGGTGGGGCCGTCCGAGTCTGCTACCATCGCACGTTCCACTGCAGCGAGAAGACAGCGATTACGACGGCACCAAAGAAGATGCCTGACGTAGCTCGTTGTCTTCGCCTCTGCATGGAGTTGTAGCCTCCAGTGCTGAGCGGATTGCGACTTGTTACATCGGGGAAAAGGACGGAAGTAGCGGGACTACAGAGCGTAAAATAAAATGTGGAGTTGAAAAAAAAAACAAGTCGTTGATTGGCCCGAACCTGAGCGTGGGAAGCTTTTCGCCACTCATAGACCAATATTGTAGTCCCGACCAGCGACCAGCCATCGCTCTTACAAACCAGCGTGCGCCTACCGCAGGACGAGACACCGACAACGGGGCCACCCTCACAAACCCAAAATAGATGAGTATTGGTCCATCCAAGCTACGACCGCTGACGCTGACATTTATTCCCACACAGTTTCCCTGGCAAAACACCTGCCAATGGGCCGCCATTGTCGGTATCACCACCAAAACCGCTGCCCCGCGTGGATTCCCAACCACGCCACTGCCCCTCCACACGCCGCTCCCCCGATAACCACAACAGTAATGGTGACGGCGATGCGGCAATAGCAACGACGACAGCGACGGCGGTGCAGTGACAACAACAGCGACGATGACGACGGTACGGTGTAGCGCGGAGACAGAAATGACGACGGCGACGGCGACAAGGGTGTAGGGTGGGCAGTAGGGATAGCGGCGGCGATAGGGTAGTCCTGTACTGGCTTCCTGTAGATATATCCTATGCAATGTATTTTTTCTGTCTTTTTTTGGACTATGCGACAATGAGTACTGTATATTATCACCAGATGATACCCGCGGGTACCCGTGCCACGGGTACGGGTTTGCAAGGGTTTGAGATCGCTGACCCTGACCCGCACCCGGCAAACCCTTACCCGCTACCCGGGCGGGTTTTGCCGACCCGTGGTAATCCCTAGGCTGCACAAATGGGAAGACCAGAGACACCAGTTTCCTTTACAATTGCTGCATACTGTGTCTTATTGTTCTTTGCAGCTTCAAGCCTCTGGATAATTTTCCAGTAGTCTTCTAGGGTCCGAAGTGGCAAGTCAAATATGTCAAAATCAGGACGATCACCATTGATCTCCTGTTTTTGAGGTGGGGAGAGGGGATAGTACTGAGATTTAGCACCTATCAGATAAAATAGTAAGATAAAATGATACAATAATATTCAAGTTATACTCTCATACCTCTGTCTTTACTGGCGCGTGCACCCCGCACCATACTAAAACGGCACCCATATATAGCCATATGTCCCGCCATTCTGCTGAGTTTTGCAGAACCAAGCATATCTCCAAGAACACCACAAAGAAAGACCTTTAAGAGAAAGTATTGTTCTGAGAGTGCATCCCAAGACCATACACCAACACTGAGCTTTGCAAGCTCCTCATAGAGGACATAAATGAATGACTCCACATTTCCAGGTGAAGAGGGCCCAGGAATGACAAGTGGAATGATGATGTTGGCAGCCTTAGATCGCATATTGGGAGGAAGGTTCAGAATTGTGACAACAAGGACCCATACATCAGACTGCTTCTTCATGGTGAGCTGGGCGCCATCACCCGAAATGGTTATTGCAGTGTCTCTGGGATCTTGAAATAAGTGGGAGTGGTTGATATGGTTAATGGAGTCAGAGAAATCTGAATATGTGGTAGGGGGTGAATCAGGCTCCAGCTCTTCCAGAGCCTTGTGTAAGTGCTCATGCCGGTATCGCATAGCTTCTGCCATTTTCTTATTCATATAGAATGACTGGATGACAGGGGCAATGGGGGTATAGAACATTTGAGCCCTTGGGTGACCATTCTTGTCATAGCGCCGCTCGCCACATATGTCATGGACGCGTATTATTTTCCTTATTTTTCTGTATTTATACGGATTTATACAAAGGAGATATAAAGGGCCGAAGTACAGAGACTTCGAGTTAGTCACAAGGGTTTGCCACCCAGGTGCACGTGATCGTGGGACTTAGGTCCCTTATACGTATGATAGTTCTGATTGGCAGATAAGGATGGAAGGTTATGGAAGGTTCTGGAAGGATCCAGAACACGCTTAGTAGTTTACGCTTACTCGCTGTATTAGGTTTTACTCAGCAAAGTGGAGCCGCTCGTAAGCGCTATGACAAGTGCATCAGTCAGCACAATAGATAGCGCTATTAATAGACACGACGCGTCAGCTCCTGAGTCATGGAGTCTTACTATACACTTAGTAATAGTGTTCAGACTCAGTTCGTACTCAGCCGCAGTAGTGTATATAAGCCTCCCTGTAGCGTCCTGAGTGGAACCAACTTGTCCTCTTGGTTCTCCACTCAGGTGCGCATTTCATTGTACTTCCTTACTTCAGTCCAATCTAACTTGTCCTCTTGGTTCTCCACTCAGCGTGCCACTGTGTGATATTGACATCTTTGGTCTTGCATAAAGACCGCAAGTTGATTGTCCCTCCACAGTGACTGTACGTTTAGCGCGTGACTTGTCTCCGCGTTAGGTTGAGTGTGTTACCTTACAGTTCACATTACACTTCACACTTGACTTGGCGTAGCGCGGCAGTCGCACCGCTACATTAGGACAAGTTCTCATTCACTCCTGAGCCCCGCGCTCACCAGTTTTATCACTATCCTTTCTAGGTGGTTGACGACCATCAGTCCCTTGTGTTACCCACCTCACTCTTTGCCTGTGGACCTCCGTAAGCAGAATCTGTGCATTTGTGGTACAACTCTAGTGTCCGTAAAATCGGCATAGATTGTGCTTGCCCTTGTTTGTCGTATCTGGTCACAGTTCGACATCCGGGTACTGGCTGCAGAACTGGTCACCACGCCAGATAAGCTGCAGTTAGACATTGAGCCAGCCAGGCCTAGCCTGCGACAGCTGTACGCGTAGTAAACAGAAAAGTTTGAGAGCACTTCGGTGTGAGAGGCAGCCAACAGGTCGAGAAGACTGAGGCAGACAGCCTTGTGGCTCTACACATATCCCTACCCCATTCCTGAGTGTCCCTTTATCGCCGCAGCCTCGCGCAGTGTGAAACAATCACTGTGTATTGGTCTCGCTTGATAGGGCATTCCATTCACCTTCGAGTTAGCGTTTCGCGCTCGTCGTAACACGTCGTCTTAAGTTCCACCTATCCCATTCTCCAAACTGCCTCGCGCATTCGCGAACCTTCGTGCCCGTCTTCGTAGTGTCTTCAGGAGGAGACAAGCTTCCATCTCACCTATCCCCACCCCCGAAATCCAAGCCTCTGCTTCGGCATCGCTTCACGTACTCCGGGACCACCAGTCTGAAGAAGACCGGGTCCCCTCACCTATCTTTGCTTCACCATCCTCCACCGTTTCTGCGGAATCCTTTCACTCCGCACACTCCTCCTCCCAAGAAACACTTGCCCAGTCAGGCGAAGACGTCCTCGACGAGAACAACGTTGTCATCCGGATCCCTCACTTCCAATTAGAAGAAGCACCACGAAATCTTGCCAAACAATACGTTCAGGCAATCTACTTCGATCCGGCATACAGCAGACCTCTCCTCGAACTCTACGGCCTCTACGGCATAGTCGAAGACACCGGGTACACAACCCCACAGCTAGTTAGCTTCGCAGCCAATCTAGTCCCTCACCTTCCCTCGCCCCCCCCATCCGAACGTGGCTCCTCGCAAGGGGAAGCAAGCGGCTCATCTAGCTCAAGCTCAGTATCCACAAGGAGCTCGCTCGAAGTTCGCCCTTCCTCCCCCAACTAAAGCAGAGAAGGAGTTCATCTCTCGTATCCAAGACTGGGACGAGATCTCGCCAGACGAACAGCTCACTCTACTAGAGGACTTTCGAAAGGCACAAGAAGAGGCTGAGAGAAAAGAGAGACAGAGAAAGCTAGACGAAATGGCTAGCAACCCCGGCAGTTCCACATTACCCCCCACAGTCCCTCCAGTTCCTGTTCCCCCACCTACCATCGATGATTGCCTAGCACTCATCAACCAACTGGGCCTCGCCATGGGTCAACTTGCACAACAGGTCGCCGATCTGACCACGCAAGTAACCATCGGAGCGAGTCGCCCCTCGTCCGGAAAGCAAAAGGAAGTAGTGGCCCGTCCCAAAGCCTGGGATGGGAAAGGCGACTCTACAGACGCCCGTCACTTCCTAGCCGCTTTCCGCAATTGGGCAGGATCATCTGGAGATGCCATGAATACCTGGCATGCTGCTGATAGCAAATGGTATATCGATGAGCACCGCTGGATCGCGGCAGCTCTTAACTTGATGGAAGGAGACGCAAAAACCTGGGCCCTCCCATTTCTGGAGCAGGCCAATAAGGGAGGAACTCCATTCGGAGGAACCTTTGATGGGTTCACCGAACAGTTCAACCGCAGGTTCAGCCCTCTGGACGTCACAGAGACAGCTCGTGAAGAGCTAAAGAAAGTCAGACAAGGAAAGAAGCCAGTCGCCGACTATACGTCAATATTCGAACAGTACTCAGGGCAGACTGGGTGGTCTGAGGCAGACCTACATACAAGATTCTACGATGGACTCAACGAGGACATCAAAGACGTCCTGTCATGGTCTAACCTCCCCCAGAAGACCTACGACGAATTGAAGAAAGCCGTGCAAACTATAGACCTGCGCATACGTCAGCGCAAGAACGAAAAGAGCGGGAAACCCTCTACATCTCACAACGCACATCCCCCGGACCCTAACGCCATGCAAGTAGACGCGACCCGTCAGCAAGGCACTCAGAAGAAAGGGGAAATCTTCAAATCGATCACAGAGTACCAAAAATGGATGAAAGGCAAATGCTACGGTTGCGGATCAACCGAGCACGTCAAGAAGGACGGCAATCACGAGAGAGACGTGTGCAACCACTGTCAAAGGGTTGGACACCGGAGCACCGTCTGTCAAGTGAAGAAAATGGGGAAACCCGCTAAAGCGAAAGCTGCAGCAACTACGGAATCCCCTAGCCCACCTTCATCATCCTCGAATATCGCGGCAACAGCCGCTTCAACAAGTACAACTCCAGCAAAGACGCCACAGGTAGACGTAGCTAAGTTAATGGAGTTGATGAAAAGCCAACAAGAACAGCTGGATGCTATTCGGGCGGCTTTTTAGCTCAGGGGTCGCGTATAGCTGCGACCGACCCCTCTACAGTAGATGACTCGGCTTCATGTAGTTGTAAAATATGTTTACGTTCTTCTCGCCTCGTTTCGGACTCATCTTCTGTAATTCATACAATCTCTTCCTCTACCTGTAAGTTAGATAGTAGTGATGTTTCTCTTTCTGGACTTTCTGAAACCACATCTACATCTGCCTCGGAGATGAACAATATTAGTAGTGTTCCTGTTGCTCCACTTTCTTCCGAAGCAGCGCCGCACGTGATGAATTCTGATGCAGCACTGTCTTCAACTATTATTCCCGAAACAAAAGATAAAAAATCACATTTTCATATTTCTGTGTATTTAAAAGGACGTCATCGTACTGTAAAAGTAGCAGCAATGGTAGACTCCGGAGCAACTTCGTTGTTCCTGGACAAGAAGTACGCTGACCGCCACAAGATGTTGCAGGTTCCTCTTGAGCGTCCCATCACCCTATACAATATAGACGGGACACTCAACGAAGCTGGTAGTATCACCCATAAAGTCAGACTTACTCTGCAAGTAGGCCCTAGTGAAGATAGTCACGACTTCTTAGTCACTTCACTAGGCCCAGAGAATGTCATATTGGGACTACCTTGGCTCAGACTACGGAACCCCAACATAGATTGGCAGGAAGGCACAATGCGTCTCAACTCCACCGCTGAAATAGCGCAACCGGAGCTTGAGATAGAGGTGACGCGCATCATGGCGAACCGTATGGAACGTCGCCGTCTCCTTGCGGAGAAAGTGTTAGACACGGCCCAAGACGAAGTTTTCTGCCTGGCAGGCTTCACATACTCTCAGCAGATTGCAGAGAAAGCAACAGCCGCCAAGCCAAAGAAAACCTTCGAAGAAATGGTGCCCAAACACTATAGAGACTTCGCAAAAGTATTTTCTGAGGAGGAATCCCAGAGGCTCCCCGAGCATCAACCGTGGGACCACGCCATAGACTTAGAACCAGATGCAGTCAAGCACTGGAAAGTCAAATCGTACCCCATGTCACCAAACGAGCAGACGGAACTAGATAAGTTCCTGGAAGAGCACATTTCTAAAGGATACCTAGTCCCATCAAAGTCACCGATGGCCTCACCAGTATTCTTTATAAAGAAGAAAGACGGAAAGTTGCGTCTAGTGCAGGATTACAGGCGGCTTAATAAAATCACCATTAAAAACCGCTATCCGCTTCCGCTCGCTGCTGACATTATCAACCGGTTGAAAGGAGCCGAATACTTCACAAAGTTCGACGTTAGATGGGGCTATCATAATATTCGAATCCGAGCCGGAGACGAATGGAAGGGTGCTATTGTCACCAACCGTGGGTTGTACGAGCCGAAAGTAATGTACTTCGGCATGACAAATAGCCCAGCTACCTTTCAAGCCCTCATGAACGCCGTGTTCGCCGATCTCATCGCACAAGGAGAAGTCGCAGTCTACATGGATGATATCCTCATCTACAGCCGAGACTTAGAGCACCACCGTCGCATAGTTCGCGAAGTGCTCAAGCGTCTCCAAGACTACGACTTATATCTCAAACCAGAGAAATGCGATTTTGAGAAACGCGAAATGGAGTATTTGGGGATGATTATCCGTCCCGGAGAAGTGCAGATGGACCCTGGCAAGGTCTCTGCAGTAAGGGAGTGGCCAACCCCAACGACGCTCAAAGAGGTCAGAGCTTTCGTCGGGTTCGCCAACTTCTATCGTAGGTTCATTAAGGACTTCGCGGCCATTGCCCGACCCTTACATGACCTCACGAAGAAGGATACTCCATGGCATTGGCATTCCGAACAGCAGGAAGCCTTTGATAAGCTAAAGGAGCGTTTCGTACAAGAACCTATTCTAAAGGTGTACGATCCAAACCTCCCTACGCGAGTCGAGACTGATGCTTCAGGATTTGCTACTGGCGGGATACTTACTCAAAAGTACCCAGACGGTCTCTGGCACCCAGTTGCGTATCGCTCAGAGTCAATGAGCAAAGAAGAGCGCAACTACGAGATTTACGACAGAGAAATGCTCGGCTTAATCCGCGCCTTAGAGGACTGGAGACATTTCCTCGAAGGCATCTCCTTTGAAGCGATCACCGACCATAAGAATATGGAATGGTGGGCAAGCATGAAAGACTTAAATCGCCGGCAAGCACGCTGGGCGTTATATTTAAGTCGGTTCGCCTTTAAAATCACTTACAAGAAAGGAGACTCTATGCAAGCCGATGCACTCAGTCGATTCTCAAAAGACCACGTCAGGGACAATGAGGATAACCGCCAGGTTCAGGTATTACAACCTAAGCATTTCCTCAATGCCGCCCAAGCACACTTCCGCCCAGAAGTGGACTCCCTAGGCAGCCGCATCAAACTCGCGTCTATTAAAGAAGCCGAAGTTATAGAGGGTCTCAAAAACTTACAAAAGACCGCTCCTAAGGCTCTTACAGACGGAGTTGCGCTGTGGGAAGAAGAAGAAGGTTTCGTTTATCATAGAGGAAAGCTCTATGTACCCAACGACCGTGCCCTACGTAGAGACGTGGTAAAGTCATGCCACGACAGCACTACTACAGGGCACCCGGGTAAAAACGGAACCATCGAGCTAGTCAGTCGCTACTACTGGTGGCCACGCATGGCAGGCTTCATAAGCTCATATGTAGAAGGATGCGATCGATGCCAACGCTATCGCAAAGATCTGCACCCCAAAGCTATTATCCAGCCGCAAGAAGTACCTGAAGGTCCATGGCAGTTAGTCGGAATCGATCTGATCGGTCCACTGCCCATGTCACGAGGAAAGGATATGATCCTTAACATAGTGGATCACTACACAAAACAGATCCATCTATTTCCTGTGACCTCTCAGATTACGGCTGATGGGGTAGCATCCATCTACTTCGAGCAAGTCTTCCCCTTGCACGGGATCCCTCGCAAAGTTATCAGCGATAGAGGACCCCAGTTTGCTGCAAGGAGCATGCGGGCACTTTACAAGCGACTTGGAATAGACGCAGGTCTTACCACAGCCTATCACCCTCAGGCTAATGGACAGGTAGAGCGCAAAAACCAAGAAGTAGAAGTCTACTTGCGCTTGTTCATTAGCAAAAGACAGGATGATTGGGCAGACTTGCTCCCTACAGCGGAATTTGTAGTCAACAGTAGACTCAACTCAGCCACGGGTCACACACCCTTCGAGCTACTATACGGCTATACGCCTGACTTCACAATTCCCGCCGGTAGGCCAACCGGTATTCCAACGCTCGATAAGCGTCTTCAACACTTAGTTTCCTCAAGAAAGGATGCAGAGGCAGCTCTACGCCTAAGTAAACGGCGAATGCAGACGGACGTTGAACAAAGACACAAGCCATACGTCTTCAACGTCGGGGATAAAGTTTGGTTGCAAGCCAAGCAAATAAAGATACATCAGCAGTCGTCCAAACTGGGACCCAAACAGCTGGGCCCATTTGAAGTCACTAAAGTCCTAAGTGACGTCGACTACAAGCTTGCACTCCCCCCTGCATTACGGATCCATGATGTATTTCATGTAGACCGCCTCTCCCCTTACAAAGGAAACGAAGTTAACGGGCTTCTGCCACCTCCACCTGAACCTGTCACAGTCGAAGGGGAAGAAGAGTACGAAGTTGACCATATAAGAGACAGCAAACTCTTTGGTCGTACTCTTAAGTACCTAGTTCGCTGGAAAGGTTACGGTGAAGGCGAGGACACTTGGGAACCGGCTAAAAATCTAGCACATGCCCCGGATAAAGTACAGGAGTTCCACTCCTCTAACCCGGGCGCACCTAGAAAAATAGCGGCTCTCATTTACGCGTCCTTGCCTTGGCAGCCTTCTCATATGTACACAGAGGCCAACGCGGACGTCGACCCTTAAGGAGGGGGGTGATGTCATGGACGCGTATTATTTTCCTTATTTTTCTGTATTTATACGGATTTATACAAAGGAGATATAAAGGGCCGAAGTACAGAGACTTCGAGTTAGTCACAAGGGTTTGCCACCCAGGTGCATGTGATCGTGGGACTTAGGTCCCTTATACGTATGATAGTTCTGATTGGCAGATAAGGATGGAAGGTTATGGAAGGTTCTGGAAGGATCCAGAACACGCTTAGTAGTTTACGCTTACTCGCTGTATTAGGTTTTACTCAGCAAAGTGGAGCCGCTCGTAAGCGCTATGACAAGTGCATCAGTCAGCACAATAGATAGCGCTATTAATAGACACGACGCGTCAGCTCCTGAGTCATGGAGTCTTACTATACACTTAGTAATAGTGTTCAGACTCAGTTCGTACTCAGCCGCAGTAGTGTATATAAGCCTCCCTGTAGCGTCCTGAGTGGAACCAACTTGTCCTCTTGGTTCTCCACTCAGGTGCGCATTTCATTGTACTTCCTTACTTCAGTCCAATCTAACTTGTCCTCTTGGTTCTCCACTCAGCGTGCCACTGTGTGATATTGACATCTTTGGTCTTGCATAAAGACCGCAAGTTGATTGTCCCTCCACAGTGACTGTACGTTTAGCGCGTGACTTGTCTCCGCGTTAGGTTGAGTGTGTTACCTTACAGTTCACATTACACTTCACACTTGACTTGGCGTAGCGCGGCAGTTGCACCGCTACAACATAGCTGTTTGTTGCGAATGTAGATGCATGAATGAAGGTCTTTAAACTCTCCAGTGAAAGCCATGCAGCTTTTAGGGCACATGTCAACCAGCTGGGATGACAACCCTGTAAGCTCTATGGCAAGCTTTCGCACCATGTATAGGCTAAGGATCTCAGCACCTGTAGCCTCCTGAAGGACCTGTGCATGGAGCTTGTATCCCTTCACAGTACCACGAGAGTCGACCCACGCAACATAGTGCTTTAAGGACAGCGCCTCATCTGGGGTAAGTATACGACCTCGAGGGTCATCAATGGGTGGGTGATTGGGAGGGGTATAGCCAGATAAAAGCTGTGTCCGAAGCCTTCTCACAACTTCTGGAAGGTCAGCACCAGTGCCAAAGTCATCGCCCTCATCAGAACTAACACCAGCTGGCTCCCTCTCAGAAAAGGAGCTAGGGTCAGAAGTATCTGGATGCCCCATTGAGGAGGGCACCAAAGCAGGATGAAGCTCAGCCTCAGCCTCATCATCAGAGTCAGAGTCAGAGCCCACAAAACCAGAGCCAGCCCCAGACAGTCCACTGTGGTCCATCTCTGAGTCAGAGATATTAGGGTCCATCCCTAGATAAGCACCAGCCCGGGCCATAGCATCAGAAGTGCCTAGATCAATGTCCATATCAGGACTGAAATGATCATCTAACACCATGCAGCAGTAAGCATGCATGCACTTTATATTAGAATAATATTTACCAGGCTCTATAGCTTCCCCTTGATAGTGATCGGGCTGCGTGAAGTCCTCAGAGTCCTCGGAATAAGTGTTAGTTAGCTGAACTGGGGGATCTGTGCCGCTTTGGGGTTAAAAATAATAATAATAATAATAATAGTGCATACCTTCTGGGTCATCTGAGCGAGATCTATCAACATCGGGTACTGCAGAAAGCAGCCCAGAGCCTCCATGGAGTTGAGAAAGGAGTTGGATCGTTTGATCAATGCACGATCGCACGAGATGGGCAGAATCTGCGTTGGGTGGGAGTGACTGTAGAAAGAGCTGATCTTGCTGCAAATGGGCCTCAATCATGCGTTTGGTGACACTTTTGGAACTTCCATAGCACTTGGAGCATGGGCAGGTGTGTCTTGAAGCAGCTTGAGGTGTCATATTCACACAGTTGATGAGGGTAACAGTATGAGCGTGAGCGTGAGGGCAACTGCGAGGGCAACCGGACTCTGGTGCGGAGTGTGGGAATGGCACGTGTTCGTTCTACCTTGCGTCAACTTTTCTCTTCGTCAACTTTTTTCTTTTCATCCTTGTATACGCTCACACAGCCGCCTCGCCTCCACAAAGATGTCTGACATTGAGGATGACATTGAGAATGACAACGACTTTGACGATGCCCCCCCAGGGCTCTTCTCACTAAGCTCGGGCACGGTACGCAACCGTGATGACAAGGACGAGGATGTTGGCGTCCAGTACATGCCAAAACACCCACTGAGGTCAAGACCGCCGATAGACTTTTCTGGACAACGCTCAACCGTTGACACTGACGGCAACTTCTCTGCTTTTGCTCCTCCACGTTCCCACATGTCCGGCTCGACATTACGCTCTAGTCTTCATCCTTCAACAGTACCTTCGTTTCCACGCAAGACCTCGGCTCCACTGGCAAGGCAGCCATTCCCTCTTGATGCCATTGCGACTCTCACCGACTCGGAACTCTTACATAACCCCCATTACCGCAAGCTTCGCCGAGATCACGACCACCTGGCCTCTGTCCTTACCACGTACGTAGAACGAGAGCTCGCAGAGTTTCGTACCACGAGGAGTGAAGGCCTGGCCCCTGACATATACCAAGGTGCATGGTAATTTGCTTTCGAACCCAGGTGATCGCTGACGCAATCCTATGACAGCGGTACCCCGCAATGTAAACTCTTGCCGCGCGGATTCTCGTGCAGACTCTCGCGCATCGTCATTGGGGCCCAGCGATTCCGCATCTCAACAGGCAAGAACTGACGTTATGAAGAACAAGGCCATCGAGGATCTCCTTGAACGCGTGGAGCCGCCACCCCTCCGCCCAGATTTTCTTCCGACAACTGTGCTTTGGGACTTCGATGATTGTTACACCGACAAGACGCTGGGAGATATTCTTACAGACGATAACAAGTGTCGACCGAGATTGTCTCTTGCCATCCGCCGCCCGGACGGCTCGAAGATCTCCAACTTTGAACTCTCAAACATGCGACGCTCAGCGGAACTTATCGTTCAGAGGCTCATTAAATTTATCAACTCGGACCCCCGGTCGGCCGGTGCTGGTGGCCTCAAGACGCGGCCCAAGACCTTCATCAAGAAATATTTCATGGCCGAGCATTATCAAGCCGTGCTTGACCTCGAAGCAGAGCAAAAGCTCCTTCGCTTGTGTTCGGCCCATTGGAAAGCTGATGCGTTTATCACCAAGGTTTTCTTAGAGCGAAATAAAGAGAAAGTCAGGGCTGCGACGAACTCCGCGCCTGCCACATCCCCACAGCTCAGCCAATCTCCGGAGCCACCGACTGCGTTCATCCCGCAAATTCGGGAGGTAGCACCCATGAAAGCGACGAAGCGGGCTCTTGAGTTGAGCCCCGGCCCCAAATCACCTTCGGCATCGCACGCCCAAAAGCGCAACAAAGACAACGCCGTGCCAGCGATTTCCGGGCAGAAGACTGTGGGCTCTGGACCTTCAAACCGTGAGTGTTCTACTCGACAACGTCCAAACCCACTGACGAGGGTACTCATGCACAGAGAACCAACGTCCTGCCGCACGCAAGATCACTCCCACATTCCTTAGTCGCACCAAGGCGATCTGTGCGGAACCTGCGCCAACAAGTCACCATTCTCTTCACGTCGATCCATCAGGTGCGTCTGTCTCATGCGTACAGTTACTGTATATTGATACGAAGTCGAATTCCCAGCCGACAGCCTCATTGGTGGGTCGAAACGCCCTGCACCCATGCTCGTACTGACTCTGTCCTCGTCCTCGCAGTGGCCCTCACGTCCGAGTTCCCATCCCTAACAAACGGCCCCCGACTCCTTAACTCCATGAACGCGCAGTTGTCGTTCAAGGAAGGCGAACCATCTGAGCAAGTCGCGACGCTCCTCGAGCGTGTCCAATCCGCGGTCCCATCTTCACCCGACATTGACGAGGACAACACGTACGAAAGTTGGGGGCATTACCAGTTCACGGCGGGTGGTATCAGCCCGGCATCCTCGCTCACCAGTTGGGAGAGGGTTGGCAGCGTCGCTACTGCCTTCAAGCTCGTGGCAGCCGCCATCAAGACGTGCCGAGAAGCAAGGTCGATGTGCCCGAACGCCGGAACGAGTGGATTCATTAGTGACGTGTACCTTGAGAAGATCCTCGAGTGTCTCGAGAGTTGCTGGGTTGGCGCCGGTGGGGTACGTATTCAATACGTTCTCCCTGTTTTTTTTAATAACCTATCTTAGGTGCTTACTTCTCAAAACCGTGTCCCACCCACCACTCCTTCATATCGGGACGTCGCAATGTCACCACCGCGTTTGCCCGTGATCAAGATTAAGCGGCCAGCTCCTCTCGCTGATGTCGCCGCAAGCAAAATCCCAGGGGTTCCCACAGGAACCAACTCAATCACCCAGCCCACCGCCGCCACGGAACGCGTGGAACCTTCAGCAGGGCTAGATGAGGTACGTCTGTGTTTGGTAGTGATGCCCTCTCCCACACATAGCCTCTAGGGCGCTCGCGCAAGTGTCGCATCGCTCAAGCAACTTCAAGTCTTGGAGCTTCTGGCCTGTTTCAGCGACAACAAGCTCAGCGCCCCGAAGGGGAAGCGGAAGGACGGTACGTTGTATGTTCTAAGCCCAGTAATATTACCTATAGCCTGGGCAGATCTTATCGATGCCATTGTCAAGTCCCCCGAGCTCGCGCACATTTCCGATGCGACCATCAAGGAAATGATCGAGAAGGTACGATTCTCATCGTCTGCTGTATCCAACTCTGACCTACTGTTACCAGCGCAAGCTGAGAAAAGGGCCACAAAAGCCACTCGCTGCGTGACCATAGCGTATGCCCATCGAATACACCACTGTGCACGGGTGGCTATGACTGCCCTTGATTCCCGCGTGCTCTTGCTTGCTCGCTCGTATTCGGTTCTGAGGCTTTTTTTTTTCTAATATTTGGACTTACCGACGTACATACACGACTTGATACGACCCTCCTCAACCTAGCGTGACTACCAGATGAATAAAAAATTGACTGCGAAATGCATAAAAAGTACGCGGGACGACTAAGTTTGACCAATAGTTGACTAGAAAAATGACCTTCAGCTGACTGCAACCGACTACGGATTGTACATCGACAACTTGATGTGACTTTTCGGACCTGGGAACGACTTAAATTGGACTTAGGATGACTGAGATCGACTACAGATTTAGCCATAATTGACTTGATGTAGCCATTGGTCGACCTAGAGTAGACCAAGAAAAATTGAAAAATTGACAAAATATGACTACGGATTTGTCCTCAACGACTAAAAATGACGTCGGACGACTCAGTGTCGACTTTGCTTGACTTCGGTAAAGCCCCTCAACCTAGCTATTCTTAGTCAATCCTTAGTCACCAAAACTCAGAATTCTTGCAAAAATACATTTTTTGGTCATATTGACTACCCGACGACCAACAACTGACCAACAGCTGACTAACCTTTTTTACTGAGCGTGACGCGAGCGCGTCCTTTGTCGGAGACCAAATATTTCCACTAATAGTAGCTATTTCCTTATTTGTCTTGAGCATGTGGCGCAACAAACAGTTCGAGTCACGGACGAGTCACTGATGTCAGTCCGTATCACACGAATATTTCCTGCCAGTGTCTGTGATGCTCGGTCTGTTGTCTTTGCAAGCCAACTCACGGACCCATCTTCTCAAAGGTGTTGGCGTCAGGAGTTATTCACATGTTTCTTGACTTGAACACTTATAGTTCAAGTGAAGAAATTATGTGGACATGGACTGTATGAAGGATAACGCTGCCGCTGTCGCTGAGCAAACAGGAGACGGAGAGATAGTCAATCACGGCCGAACAGTGCACCCGGATGGCAGGTCGCAAATAAAAAAAAAGTGAGTGGCAATTTGCTTACCAGAGAACCACAGGCAGGAAACGCCGATATCGAGGCATATGCCCCAATCATAAAGACTACGGAGGAGTGCACACTCTTCATATCCCAGTGAAAGCGGTCAAAGATACTGACACAGACGTCATATCTACTGAGTTTCACAACGCACCGCCTTCCTCTGACCCCAAATGCGTATTGCTGTCCGTACAGAAAGATGGTCATTATGACGGCCTTGTAGGCCTGGATATTATCATGGATCTCGCACTGGCACTTATCAATAGCCTTCTTTTAGGATGCACTCAGCCTTCTGCATCGTCTCCTTCCCAGCGCTCAGGACAGTACAGACGAACTATTGGTCGTAATTGCGCTTCATGAAAGAGGTGGTGATGGCTGCGCAACTAGATGAGCATCTGATAAGTGATGCAGGAGAAGCCGAAGATGTCGACGACTTTGTCGGAGGGTGTCAACTTAGCCGTGCAGTTTTTTTTGTTTTTTTTTGGTCCATGTTTATTACTGGGGTTGCACGTCCGAGACACAGACCAGTCGTAACTACGAGACTGTTACAGTTACGAAACACATTTGTCCATCAGAAGGTGGCCCCGAGACGAGAAGCGGAAACGCGGAAAACACGACCGGGAGAAGTCACAGAAGAGGGCCCTCGAGGGTGCCCCGTGGTACATAAGCCGAAGCGTGGTTACGGGTGCGGGTATTTGCCGTGCAGTTCACATGCATAACGTCGCTCCATCAAGTCTGATCAAGAGGCGGAAAAGGGAGTTAACCATCTGCCATGGTGAAAAAAAGGAGGGCTGACAGGAACAGGGAAAAGTAGTTCTAATCACTTTTTAGTGCGAGGAAGAAACGGCAAATGAGCTCTCCACTGTTTTGTTCTTCATGACGACCGTACAGTACAGTAGACGAATATATTTCTTTGATTACATATCAGGTTGCGACCTGCCCTAAAACGTGATTTACAACCCCACAATGCAGCTAATCCGACAAACTATCACAGTACATGAAAATTCAGACCAACCGAATACCAACTCAGTGAGACGAGAACAAGAAGCCACGGGGCTTTCTCAATGACTCAGCGATCCCGAGGAACGTCTCAGCCAGGCGGACCTGATTATTGTCAGTCAGTAACCAAGCAATAAGAAGCGCTTTTGGCTGGTTTACCGTGTCGAGAGCCTCCGTATAAGATGATGGGACGTTAGCCCCGGCAGGGAGCAGAGGATCGTGCGGCGCGTTATTCTGCACTTCCGAAGCTATTTGCGCCATCCTACGCAGCGAAGACGACGAAGCATCCTGTCCGAAAGAGACCGAGTGGAACGAGAGCGGCCTCCTAGCGTTTGCGTCGTCAGTTGCTCTGGAAGCTAACGCCAGGGATGGAGATCAACGAACCCTTGGCGTACGGCACCGCGACAGACGTCATATATTGCCTCATCCCTCACATGGTCCTCGCCGTCCGACAAGAAAATCATGACGGGCGTTCTACGATGCATATCAGCTGGTGTGTCGGGAATCGCATCAAACTTTTGCGTGCAGAACGATCTTTACCTTTCGGTGCTCCAGTGCGAAGTCATGATCTCCTGTGCCCTCTCTAACGCACTCGTGAAATCCGTGCCGCCGTCGGCCTCGAATTGTAAAGCAGAGGTGAGTAACTCGTCGGGAGAGCTCGTGAAATCGTTTTCGATAGATGTCGACGGTTCGTGGTTGAAGAAAATCAAGCTGTACGCGTCCCTTCTACCTCCGCCGGCCTGTGTGTTACGATCCACTGCGGCTTGGCGCGCGATCCAGAAGCTGTAGAGAGCCGAAAGAACGACACCAAGTCGATCATTTGCCGTGGGCGTGATACGTTCTATCCCCGCAGAGTTGGGGAGTGGTTGTCGGTCTTGCTGGCACATAGATCCGGATCTGATTCTCGGTTATGAGTCATGATGTCACAGAAAAAATCAGCAAAGCTAACCTGTCAATGACGAATATGCTGCGGAGGGAAGTGAGTAAGGGTAAGTTGGTGAAACAAGAAAGATGAAATACTCTACTCACACGTGGAATGCTTGCTGCATTACTATCGGATTCCTGCATCCGAAATGATGACCGTCGTTCGACACGTATCCGAGAGCAGGCGCGTTCGCAGCATTAACATCCAGGTGGAACATCGACAGCGTGCAGCGCGAGGGCTGTGCGTTGGCCCCGCCAACTTCGACGGTATGCTCGGGTCCTTGGTAGTTTGAGTTTAGCGCTGGAAAACGCATAGGAGGGGTTCATTACCTGGGCACATCGCGTCGCTATCGGAAAAGCGTTCAGCGAAACTGGGCATAAATTTGACACCAGTCCACGTACCACTTCGCAAAGTTCGCTTGATCCTCACGAGGATAGGGATCTGGAGAGCCAGCTAAACAATGAAGATATCCCGCGCAATCGTTGTTTCTGTTACCTTTGAAACCTGAGAATCTCATGAGCAGATTAGCCGGACGGTTCACTTTACGAACTAACCCATGCGACGCCAATGAAGGCCGTGTGTGATCCAGTCCTTCTCTTGGTCAGGGTTTGGGACCATTCTTTCGTTAACATGTAGGACTTCGGGGTTATCGTGTGGTTCACCGCGACAGTAATCGATGTGCACGTGCCTCCCCATCGATGTGCATACCAGATTGCACAACATGGGAGCACCATCATCGTTCGATGAGAATTTACGACCATCCAACTCGACGCTATTCCCCTCCGGGCCGTCAATGGCCCATCGCGTACGTGACATAGACCCATGGCGGGTTTCGTGCTCCTGTTGAGGATGTCCTAAATTCGATTTACACCCTGTGCTAGTGTTCCTTCTACTTCCCGAAAAGATAACCACTCATATTATAGATCTCCGTTGTTGTGTGGCCACGACCCACACCCAACATTTACTTACCCGCCGTTCCAGGGGCCGGTGAGGCAGGTCATTGGAAAATGGTTCAACTCGTCGACTTTTGGGTGGTCGTCGTACTTCAGGTCTTCAGATCTTGAGCATGAGTCCACTCCCACAAAAGTCGCAGCATCATCAAATCGGCCCGGACTGATTACTTTTTCTTGGAAAGCGCTATGATTCTCGGAGCTGGTTTCGCCTACTACTTGTAAATACTGATCATTAATGTCGCATAGCAGAAGATTAACCATCGGCCTTATCGAGCGTATGTGCGACTTGGCCGCTGGAAGTTGGAGTCCGTTTGAGGATAAATGCCCCATCGCCCATCCCCTGATGTTGAAGTCAAGACAGTTGCAGTGACATATGGTACTGGTACTACTACCAACGGGCTTGCATCTCCATACCCTTCTTCCCTCGGTCCCTCAGAGGGAGTGGCATGCCGTTATCCATCGAGACCTTGCCTTGCTGCGCGAACCTTTCGATCGATCGATCGAATCCAACAAAATGCGTGGGTCTGCCAGCGCCTTCCTTTTCTCATGACCCATCTTGAAAACACCATTCGTTCAAGTTCTGTCTGACCTACTGATGGCATTTCACACCCATGGGCTTGGCCGATGACTCTTATCATGGTAAAGGCATGTGCCAAGTCCCAGACCGGACCTGATCGAGCTGATCGACGAATACGGGAGCTTCATATCCTTGTTGAGATGTTCGTATCTATATCGGGGAATTGTTAATTACAGTAAGGTACACACGCCCAAATGCGTGAACTTGAAGTCCTTTGGAAGTCCCACTGTCCCAGACCGTCAAGCAGACCGTGGACTCTATAGTCACTACACAGTACGGTACAGTGAACTCATTACCGTCATTTGTCACCTCTCTGAATCGATATCCTCACTAGCCTGAGTGGAGGACGTCCTTGCTTCCCCAAACACATGATCTGAGATATCAAGCAGTACAGTCAGCCAATGATCAACTGGAACGCGAAGCCATTAATATATGGGCCTACCTTATCAATCACACCCCAACCTCTGCTTCGGTATCTGTTACAGAGTGTAACGAGACGCGAAGTCGCGATAGAAAAGGAAGGTGCCAGTGGGTGTGGCGTGAGGCGTAATCATAGTCTCTTACACAGCGCATCGACAGGGGAAGTACTAGTCTGAGGAAGTGGTACAGTACTTCTGATCTTTGCCAAACATGGCACGCGTGGGGACAGCCCTGTCATCCCAGCGATAACATTTGAGTTTTTTTCCCATTCCCCCCGCGTCCACATCGCGCCAGCTTTGTATTTAATCAATGTCGCCGCTAAATTTTCGTCGTATTGACGCCCCGCACTCCAATGTCCCCCAAAAACCCAAGGTCCCAGGAAGAAACACCTCTTCTGCGCGATGGAAACAGACCACGGACGAAAACACCTCTTCCTTTTACCCAAATCCTCGTCTTACTCATGTTACAGCTCTGTGAGCCCATTACATCGCTCTCGATCAACCCCTACATAAACCAGGTATGCCCTTCTCTTCTCATTAGTGCGTAAGTCGTTACGAACCGCCTCAGCTTGTCAGTGAGCTCCCAGTCGTTGGTGGTGATGAAAGAAAGGTCGGATACTACGCGGGGTTCATAGTATGTCTCCTCTCCTCTCCTCTCCTCTCTTCCGTAGCACGCTGACAGGATCTATAGGTGTCCTTGTATTTTGCTGCTGAGGCAGTTACTGTTCTCCAATGGAGCCGTCTTTCCGACCACGTGGGCCGCAAGCCCGTACTATTATGCGGTGTTCTCGGTATCGTCATCTCCAGCATCCTGTTTGGCCTTTCCCGTTCGTTCCCAGCACTTGTATTCAGGTTTGTCTCGGATCCTGGGGAATCAATCGCCACCCTAACTGGGTTAGCATAGTCGTTGTTTACATGGTATGCTTAATGGGAACATCGGTGTCATGAAAAGCATGATGGCGGAGCTCACTGACGAAACGAACATGGCACGAGGCGTTTCATTGATGGCAGTTACTTGGGCTGTTGGTAGCACCATGGGATTTGGCATATTACTTTCCTCTGTTATTTCGCTGATATCCGGACACCTAGGCCCTTCATCGGTGGTGTGCTATCGCGGCCACAGGATCGTTGGCCAAATGTCTTCTCGCATCCTTTCTGGGGTGAATACCCATACTTCCTGCCATGTCTCACCACCGCCGCATACGCTCTCCTATCATTTTCTCTGGCTGCGATTTTCTTGAAGGAGGTTGGCCCTCTGTTCTTTCGGGAAGAGCTCTGCTGATGCGTTCGCCTAGACTGTCACGGTGAATAGCGGCCCCATGACGAAGCCCAACATTGAGGTCAACTCGGACGTTCCACGAGTGGGAGAGGGAGAAATATTGGATGGACCTGTGAAGGACCACGAGAGCCCGCTACCATTGCGCGCCCTGCTAACGAGACCAGTCGTGGTATCGATTGCGAATTACTGCATGATTTCGCTGCTCGAAATAATCGCCATGACTCTTATCCCACTCATCTGGTCAACATCGGTTGAGTTCGGCGGGCTCGGTATGAGTCCTGCATCCATTGGTTTATGGATGGCAGGATATGGGTTCACGAACGGCATTTTTCAATTTGTCGCCTTCCCGCATATCGTCGGGCGCCTCGGCCCGCGGCGCATCTTTATCGCCAGCACCCTATGTTTTATCCCGGTCTACATCATGTTCCCCTTCGAGAATCTGGCGCTACATTATTCCTTTCGCGGCGCTAACATGGTCACAGGGCTGCTCATGATACTGCAGCTCTCGGCGATAAGCCTCTCTGACATGGGATTCAGTGAGTTACCCAGCACCTTACTTTTCCGACGGTCACTGAGATGGTGCGGATCAATCAGTCACGATATTTATGTACATATCTTCCGCTGCACCCAACAAGCGGTCTCTCGGCGCTACGAATGGACTCGCGCAGACGATGGTCTCGATTCAGCGCGCGATCGGACCAGCTACTGCTGCGTCGTTGTTTGCATTCTCATTGGACAACAACATATTGGGCGGAAACTTTGCGTACGTCGTGCTGCACGCCGTTGTATGGGTAGGGCTGGGCGTCGCTGTACAGCTTCCGAGAAACACGTGGAAGCGCTAGTAGTATATTTGCGAAAAGCGCAGGTCAAATCTGACATGCATGGGCCTTGTACGATCTCAGATGGTCTCACGATACATAGAGGACAAAAACATTACTCGCCCTTCGTTCGATCCCCGTCGTTCTGATCACCTCACGATCGCAATTCAGTCATCACACAGATCGGATTCATTCGGCCCTTGATACAGTCACATCACTCACATGCCAGTGCGTGGGTCATCAAGCATCAAGGCGGTGGGCGAGGTACTGAATCTACTGGCTTTTTTTTGCGGGTGCTTGAAATTATCGGAGCTAGCTTCAACTTGTCTAATCGCTGCATGGGCGTTAGATAGCAGAAGATTTGCCGTCAGACCTAGGCAGCTTGTGGGGCGTGCCTGAGCGTGCCTGAGCGTGCACACCCCCGGGCCGATCGTACGGTCCGCTGTAGCCGGGAGGCTCTGGACCCCCTCGCAACGTTCACCGTTTTCAAAAGTGCCCCACCATGATGTCAAGATTTCCGATTTCCGCAATAAACTGCGCGCGCTTCCCGCGAGAATACAGATACTCCGCCTGACCTATGCGTTCATGATCATCGCCACCTAAGATCACGCCTCTTCAGTTCAGGACAGTAAGTTTAAGGGGACTAGTCATCAGTATGATACTGCCGATGATATATCGTTCCTGTAAGGCGGCAAAGAGTATTGTGCAGATGCGTGCTCTGTTGAGCTCTAGCTGGTGACAGGACTCATTCGGATGCATACAGTAGGTGATTCGGAATGCCACTGGGTATCAGCCTCAGCGTCTAGTCGTCCTTCCTTTTGGTTTAGAGATGTCTCACCGTATGATGAAATAGGGACTTGAGCTTGAACACCAGCGCTGCATATGACTATACGATGCAAACTCACGATTACACACTTGACGTCATAGTATCCTACAAAGAGTCGAGCCAACTACGTATCACAATAGTTCACTAGTTCACTGTTTTAGCGCAGAAAAGGCTCCGATAAGAGGTACAAAGATGGCCCTAGAACTATGGCAATCACCTTCCTTTTTCGGTAACCACCACCTCCCGAGCCACCTCCGTGACTCAAAAGGCCGTAGTTCACCGTAGCATCTTCCCAACTCGCCACAGAGTTGCTAAAGCTCGCATAAAGCACTTTCCTCAAAGTACTACCGTCCTTAAAAAAGGAACGCAGCCCAGGGGCAGCCTCCTACAGGTGGTTGAACCCTCGCTTTTAGCGCTGCGTAACTTCCGAAACCCCCTACCGTATCATGCCTAGGGATTACCACGGGTAACCCTGGGGTCAACTCGACCCAACCCGTACCCGTACCCGCCAAAACCCGTACCCGTTAGCCACGGGTACGGGTTGACGCGGGTACGGGTGGCGGGTTGATGCGGGTTGACGCGGGTTGACGGCGGGTTTCGCGGGTGCGTGCGGGTTTGTCAAGTACCCGTACCCGCATGGTACCACACTCAGACTGAACACACTCATACTGGTAACCGTTGCGGGTGAAGAGATCGTGGAAGAGTTTGCGTAGGTATGAGTAATCTGGCTTGTCGTCGACTTGTCGAATCGCAAGGCACGGGTATAGTTCAGGAAGATACTGAACTGAAGAGATCGCGGAAGAGTTTGCGTAGGTAGAGTAGTCCGGCTTGTCGTCGAATCGCAAGGCACAAGTATAGTTCAGGAAGATACTGAACACTGAAGAGATCGCGGAAGAGTTTGCGTAAATAAAGTAATCCGGCTTGTCGTCGAATCGCAAGGCACGGGTCTAGTTCAGGAAGATACTGAACGTGTTGAGGACTGTATGGTGTAGGTGTGCGCAGGTTAGTCGAGAATGGGTATGTGCACCGGGGGAGATGGACAAGTCAACGCGAAAACCGGTACTGGCAGACCACACGAATTCACATACTAACGCACGTACGATTCAAGCTAACTGCACTGAGGCAGTGGAAACAACAACACGAACAAGAACATGATGGGTCTAAAAAGTGGGAATGGCGTCCCAGTCTTCGGTGAGTTCCTCCTCCTCCCCACAAACTTCGTCTAGACCAAGGCATCCCTTGACATCGCTGTCTTTGATAAGGCCAAGCTCACTCCAAGTGCCGACGCATAAGAGGGCACGCGTCGAGTGAACCAAGAGGCGGCTGCGTACATGCGAAAGGAGAAGTCGACCTTGGCTGAACACGCGTTCGACATCAATTGAAGTTGCTAGTAAAAGCAGTGAGTAATGAGCGATGGCCCAAGGTGCAGTTGGACACATTACCTGGAATCGAGAGATAATCCCGAGCCATTCGGGATAGACATGGGAAGGTGTCACGTCTCTCATACCACCATATGAGGCCATCCCTGACATCTTCAGTGTCGGCGGCGAGATAGCGATCAAGTTCATCGCGGAGGTCAGATGAGGTTGGGGCTAGATCAGGCAAGTTGTCAAATATATTACTCGAAAACGACTGTGGAGGACAGTAAATCAGAAAAAATAAGAGGAAAAATAAAAACGGCTCACTGCCGCTCACATTATCAATGGGGTCTGCAGTAGAGGTATCGTCGTTGTCGTTGTCCGAGTCGACACCTGCTGAGGCATACGAACGTTCGAACTGCTCGCGGACAAGGTTGTGGGCAGTATCGATCCAAGGTTCTTCCCAATTTTGTGTTTTGAAATACGCAAGCTTGTGTCGCGGGTGAAGGACTATCCAATAACGGGCATTGGAAACGAAAATATGTAAATATGATAGTACATACTCATGGCGATGCGGTAAACCTCCGAGTGGTCGGTCTTGTTGTAATACCGGTTGATTGTGTTCTTGCCAATGACCAGAGCAGCACGGATGGGGAGAGAGAATTGGTGGGAGTTGTCAGACGTCGTGGTGAGAACTTTGTCAATATGGTCCATTGCCGGGATGACAGTGGCAAGATTTGGGGTGCCACGCGAGAAGAAGAGTGTCGCGTCCTTGAAAATCTATGAGAAACAATTTAGCGATGAAAAGGAAGAATAGAGTGAAAAAAGTACCTTCAAAACATCTCTAAGTTCTTTCGCAATCCCCCATTCTTCAGGAGATAGCTCGTATTTCCGGAGATCGCGCGACATGGTTATCGCATCGATCGCCGAGCGGTATTCGAGTGCAAAGTGGAGCATGTCGAATGTCGAGTTCCACCGAGTTGACACGTCTCGAGGCATAATACGATGAGGTAGACGACAGGAAACAAGTTTATTATACCACTGTGGGAGGAGACCGGTGGTCGATTTTGTCAGCGCGTATGCCAGCTTGCGCAGCTTGTTCAAAATGATTAGTCAGGATCAATAGTCTAGAAATAGAAATCACCTTAGTCAACATAGATCGCACCGGCTGGATCCTCAAGTCGATTTCGTTCCTCAGTTGTTCTGTCAATCCACCTCGCAACTCGGCCCACGCATCCAGTGGTGGATCGTCCACTTCTTCGTCATCACCGTCTTGTCTCACATACACTTCCCGCTCCTCAATATCGATACCATCTGCTAAGTCAGCAAGCGCCTGTGCCGCCTTGTCCAGCACTGCGCCATTACTGTTGGCTGTCGGCACATCGAATTGCTTGATGATCGACTTTGCTGCGATGTTGAGGATATGGAGGAAACATCTCGTTTGGTTCGCAGGTCCAGGGAAGTCGTCGAGGAGTGTGTGAAGGTGGTCGATCATCGTGTCGTTGCAGGACGCGTTGTCGGCAGTGATACTCAGAACCTATTCCAAAAGATGAGTGTTTTCCATTATTGACTTAGATGAACGTTCTGACCTTGTCGCCGATCCCGAAGTCATTTAGAACCTTGGTAAATGCGAGTGCGAGGTTGGCGCCTGTATGTGATTCCGGCACCTCAACGATGTCCAGGAGCATCGCCACCGGCTTTCCGTTATATTCGCAATGAACGGTAATGGCAATGTATGCCTTGTGATTCGGTGAGGTCCAAGCATCGGTGGCAAAATTTAGTTTGCCGTGATATTCCTAGCCATAGGTGAGTACGCAAATCGCGTCTTGTCATTGTCAAAGGTGTAACTTACTTGCAACATCTTTGCAATCTTTCCACGAACATGCACAAAGACGTTTTTGACGTCCCGTGACAGGGTCTGTGCCGACGGAATATGATATCCCGGCCTCCCTGTCTTGATGAGAGCGCGGAATCCACGGTCATTCACGATCTGGAATGGCCGTTTACTCTCGGCGATCCAACGGATGAACTCGACACTGAGGAGTTGTTTTTAGGTATCTATTCTCAAGACCAGGGGACAAGACTTACCGGGCTTCTGCCTTGGTATGTTGGCGGTGACTGTAAGTAACTTTACCTTTTGCCGCGCGTTGAAAGACCGAAGTAATTGACCCATCAATTCTTTTGTTGTGACTTAGAGCCTCACGAGCAGCCTTTAAGTCTCGTGCGTTGTAAGCTGCGGCCACCGCCTCGGCGCCCCAGCAACGTACTGCGTGTCGACGCAGGTTGCTTGTCGACTTCGCATCGCCCTTGTCAAGGAATCGGCGAACCATGCCGCGGCACCTCCGGGCAGCGCACTGGAATACATGGGCCTTACGACGACTGACGTACTCAATCGTCGGTGTGGGCTTGAAGAACGCGTAAACTGGTGAGTCCCATTCTTTGGATAGCCGATCTGCAAATAAATCAATTTGCAGAACCTGTAAATTAAATGCAACACTCACCGAGCTCAGTGTCATCGTCTTCCTCGATCACTTGCACAGACTCGTCATCGCTGTCACTGCCCACTTCAATTGGCTCGGTTTCAGACGCGGCGTCACCATCACTCTTATCCGCAACTTCGGGGGTAGAGTGTTGAGCATGGGATTGGGCACAGGGAGGAGAGGCGGGCGCTGCAACGTCCGAGTTGCCCGTCTTCCTTATCGTCAAGGTAGCGGAATTCGTACTGGACTGAGTACTAGTAGCGGTCGTAGTCGTTGCCAATGTTGTCTTCGGTTTCTTTCTGGCCAAGGGATCACCATTTTCAGTGGCGCGTTTGGTGGGCTTTCGCTTGCGTGACCCTTCAATCGAGTTGGCAGACATTTGTGCGAAGTAATGGGTACACAGGTGAGGAGGAAAGTGCAGGACGGTGTATTGACAGGGCAGATCAAGCGAGGTGTTTAAGTACATTTGGCACGGACCGTACAGTACAGTGCTAAATCCTACCTATTGTGAGGCAATGGAGAGGGGGGAATGGGTACAACGAAGTCGAAACAGGGTGACATCGACTGTAAGGAACGGGCGGGACTAGGAAAGGGATAGCACACAGTTGAAACATGAAAGGGATCACGAAGAATATTGCGCAGCATAGAAAGATTGATCTGGCTGAGCAAGTCATGGAAAGAAAATACGAAAAGGCTGAAGGACATACCAAAAAAAGGATAGACAAACGGCAGCAGTATCGAGCGCTTGCAGAACCGTGCACTTGAGGCCCATCATGAGGGGCAAGGAACGAGAGCGGGACGACTTGTTGAGTCATTGTGCAGTCGAAAAGGCTGAAGGACATACCAAAAAAAGGATAGAGTCGAAAGACAAACGGCAGCAGTATCGAGCGCTTGCAGAACCGTGCACTTGAGTTGAGGCCCATCATGAGGGGCAAGGAACGAGAGCGGGACGACTCGTTGAGTCGTTGTGCAGCCGGTCTGTGGCGCGGGCTTGTGGTAAAGTGGTATGGTGCACGGCGTGCGCCTGAGGTGAGAACCGTGAGATGAGACCCGAGGGCTCAGCGCTCAGGGGCAAGGAACGAGGGTGACAAAAATAGCAGTGGTAAGACCGTGAGAGTGTGTGTTGGAGGTTGGAGGAAAGGAAAGAATACCCGCGGGAACCCGTGCCACGGGTACGCACGGGTACGGGTTTGCAAGGGTTTGAGATCGCTGACCCTGACCCGTACCCGGCAAACCCTTACCCGCTACCCGGGCGGGTTTTGCTGACCCGTGGTAATCCCTAATCATGCCTCACCAGCCTTACCAGATGGGTTACCTCATGAGCTCTTCAAGTGGCCCTCCAGAGCCCCCACCTAGACAGGCGGACCCCGCCTCTCTCTCCACAGATGCCAGTGCCAACACGCCCAAAAGCGTGGCGGCGGACCCCATGCCCTCCTTCCCTTCACAGGACAAGGTGGTCTACACCCAGTCTCTTGCCGGGGATGACAGGCTTGCACCCTCCCCCGACGATACTAACCCCCCTCACCTCCTGAGGGACCTGAAAGACCCGAACCTGAGTCATCATTTATTAGACTCTGAAGCCCCACCGAATTGGCCTAGGGCCGGAGTTACAGCGGTCGCGGATATGGGCGATCATCGCTGTACACCCACTTCAGGGGGAGAGGACGCCTCTGACGGAGGCTCCCCCTCCCCCCCATCCTTCCCCCACACTACGTCGGAGGGGAGGCAATCGGCAGTTGTCAGACTACCCGCACCCTCCCCGATCACCGTTTCATCAGGATCGCGTGAGCCTGGGATGACACGGGCTGGGCTGGACGACCCCATCAGGGGCGTACAGACGCTAAGCGTCCCAGATAACTCTGTGGACAGTGCTGAAAGGGCGCTCTCCTACCTTAGCGAAGAGCTATCGCTGATCGTTACCGGCTATGGCCACTACTACATGGGGGGCAGAGAACTCGCCCTGCAGAAACACTCGGCAGTGGCAATCGAGACACCCCTCTTAAGGAGGGCAATCTCGATCGTCACCGCCCTCCTGGACCTAGGCGTCCAGAACGCGACCAGTGGCGCGGAAGTAGGGCTCACGACAAGCAGCTGGTTCAGACTGGCGAGGCTAGCAATGGCAGCGATCACGCGAGGTGCCAACCGGTCTGAAGGACTGGAAAAAGCGGGCGACGCTAAGCTCAAACCCTGTTTGGATGTGTTCCACATCCACGAACAACTAATGGTTCCTGAAACCGAGATTGAGTCGCTCCGGATGATGGCGGAACAGCTGGCCGGAAAATTCAAAGGAGAGCAGGGACTCGGGGGTGGAGATGCGAACCCCGAGACGGTCTACGACGCCATCATCTCCAAACGAATGGCTAACTTTGAAGCGCGCGCGGAAGTGGAAGAGCGGCTGAAGGCTGCAGAGTGGACCGCTACGCTCCGTGCACGCCTAGAGGAAGAGAACTTCGACACGTTCCTCCTCTCCCTTCAGAAGGATATGGAAGGACACAAGTACACAGTTGAAGTCCGAAAGAACTTCATGGATAACCTCCTTACCCTCTGGACGGGGAGGCGGGAAGCGATCCTTCGGGACGTAGAATCCCAGTTTAAGGAGGAGGCCCGCCAGTGCAAGGAAGATGAACGTAATAGGCTGATAAAGCAGCTCATAGAAGAAGGGCGGGTAGAAGCAGCCAGAGGTGCAGAGGCCGAACTCACGGTCTGGAAACAGATGCGCCTCCAGGAACTTAAAAACGATGCCCTTGAGGCACTACAGCAAGAGGCCCTGAAGGTCAACGACAACATCATCGAGGAATGGCGCCTAGGGGAGTTAGCTGGGGAGAAAGAGCAATACCTCGAAGCTGCCAAGGCCAGCATCGATGAACACGTCAAAGGGCACTATGAGGCCTTCAAAACTGAAGCCCTGGACAGCCTGCGCCTCCAAGCCCGCAGGGACGCAGAGGCCGAGGCCAGGCAAGAAAAAGTTCGGATCTACAATAAAAGGGTAGCCCAACACGAGCAGACCATACAGCGCGCTCTAAGAGAAGAGAGCCGACCTCTCCTCCTTAAAGTCGCAAAGGAGTTGGGAATGGCGATTCGCTCAGAAGACCCCACTGCTCTAGTCGCTGCCACCCCTCCAGGACCCAGAGAAGGTACCAGCACGGGGACAAAAAGGAAGACATCCGACCAACGGGTAGATGACGCCGTGGAGCGGAGTCGTTCCCACTCCGGGGCCCCCACAGCCCCCACCGCACCAGCCGGCGCAGCCAAGGCAGCGGGCATCTACAGCGGCGAAATCCGTACCCCGAGCGCGACCTCCAATGCCCACAAGTCCAAGCAGGCCGCAGAGGGACCCATACCCACAAGGGACCCCGCTGAGCCAGTGGAAATGGTAAACGCCCTCGTGCTCCCCACCGCCTTTGCAGACGCGGAGGTCAGGGGAGTAGGTTCCTCTATCTTCAACCTGACCAACGCTATGCCGGTGGACGAGACCTCACCCCCCCCAGCGCAGGAGGAGCCCCCAGCGCGGGCCGCCCCGCAAGACTTCTTCGGGAAAGCCCTCGAGGAACTCTCAGCTGAACAAAGTTTCATGCTGTCAGCGTTACAACGGCTCATCGAGCCGGTTACAGACCGGCTGTTTGTGGTGGAAAAGAAGCTAATTGCACAGGAGCAGCAGGGAACTCAGAGACCTCAAGCGAACCGCCCCCCGACGGTGTCCAACCAACCCGCCCCAATCCCGCACCCCGCCACTTCTGCTGCGCCCCCTGCTAGAGCGATCGCGGCCCCCCCCAGAAGTGCCGCGGCTCCCGCCGGAGGGGACGACGGGATTATCCCTGTCCGGGCCAACACATGGGCGACAACGGCGGCGAAGGGTAAGATAGTCACACAACGGGGACTCCAACAGCACCAGCAAGCAGACACACTAGCTAGGGGCGCGGCAGCAGCGCAGGGGCGCACCCCGACCGGTCAAATCTCTACAAAACCAGGCTCACAGTCGGTACCACTGGCCTCGACAACGGAAGTCACAATCCTTCGGGATGGAGGCTTCCTGGACAACAAGAAAGAGGGGGAGCTGCGGGCAAGACACCCCCAGTCTATCGTAATGGAAGTTCGCACGCTATTGGAAAAGTCGACCAGAAGCCCGGTCAAGGTTCTGGGCGGGCGATGGAGCTCGAACTACCAGAAAACGGGTAATTTCGTCTTTGTTCTCGCGGGCGATGTCCCAGTGGAAGTTATGAGCTCATTCGAAAAATGGCTCTGCGCGCCCTTCCCGGGCAGCGCACTCGTCCCTACTAAGGGCTGGACCTGGGCTCAAATGCGGGGAGTCCCAACCACTGATGACAAGGGACGAGTCTGGGAAATGGATGCGCTTCTCGAGGAAGCGTGTTCCAACACGGTGCTGGGCAAAGCGTACATCTGCTCTGCACCACGCTGGCAGATCGAGCCAGCGAAAATTATGACGGAGACTGCGACGGTACTAATCGCGTACGCTGACCCCAAGGGCGAAGTGACCCGACAGGCACTCACGGAAGGTATATGGATGTTTGGAAACCAGGTTAAGTTCGTATGCGCAGGCAACAAACCCACGCTCATCCAGTGCGGGAGGTGCCACGAACTCGGCCATAACCGCAGCTCCCGCCTATGCAAGCTGCCGAAAAACGCACTGCGATGTCACAGATGCGGCGGGGGACATCACAGCGACCAACACGACTTCGAATGCAAGGCCATCCACGCCATAGCAGGCACGTGCGACTGCCGGCTCAAGTGCATTTTGTGCGGCAAGACGGGTCACAATGCGAGGTCGCGGGACTGCCACAAATGTGGCGACTTCGCACCCCCGCGCCTCGCTCGCAACCCCAACACAGCAGACGACGGAGCACCGACAAGGGCGGATGAACAAGGGTTTGTCACTGTCACCAGGTCGAGACCTAGAGCACGGAGAGTCCTCCCCGGTGCCATCCCAACCAACGGCAGTGACGACATCGAAGCGATGATGGCGGCGGGGCGGAACCGGGCCGATATGCGGGCGCAGACAAGGGTAGGGGACAACCCACCAGTCGAGGGACCCTTCCCCGTCACGGGACTGCGCGACGAGCCAACCCAAAACCCCAGACAACAAGGTGCGGCTCGGCGGGCAGAGGCTCAGGCTCATGACATGGGCTGGGGCAGCAGCATGCGAATCGCGCAGATCAGCAACCCGGACGTTACCCACGCCGGCCCGGACGGACAAACTGTTCCCTCCGCGACCCCACACAACCCCCCTAATGTATAACTTCTCACTGGCATCCGTGAACATGAGGAGACGCAATGCAGCAATGCACGCGCTCCTCGAGACTAATGAGGAAGACAACATCCTATTCGTGCAGGAACCGTGGTTCAGCCGGATAGGGACAGCGAGGAGCGATGGAGACCGCGAGGGGAGAGACGTACTTGGGGGCGCAGCCCACAACAAGTGGGAGCTAACATACCCATACTTCAGCGGCGATCAACGTGCCAAGGTCATGACCTACACGCGGATCCACGAGCGGGGCGAACCGTTCAAAAAGAATGCAGTACGAACGATCAACCGGATGGACCTGGCTAGCCACCCGTGCCTCCAAATAATCGATATATGCGTGGGGCGGGAGAAGTGGCGCGTCATCAACTTCTACAACGATGTCGCTGACCCAACGGCCTTACGCACCCTGAAGGGGTTAACGTTAGACGCCTTAATCCCCACGCTAGTAGTAGGGGACTTCAACCTACACTCGCGAACGTGGTCACCGAGAGAGTGGACACCCACGTCGAGAGTAGGCATGTTTGAAGAATGGGCAGCGGCCCAAGCACTGGAACTGCTAACAACCCCCGGTACTATCACACGGCGGGGTACTGACACAGACCGTCCCAGCACTCTAGACCTCACCTGGCGGAACCTCAGCGCAAGTATCGGCCCCACGTTTTATGGGGCGGAGGTAGACTGGGCAGGTTCACTCGGCTCCGACCACGCTCTCATACGAACCCGCGCCGTCACCGCGCTCACTGCCCGCGCGCCTAGAGAAGACCGCAGAAAGGGGTATGACCTAGACCCGGCCAAGCGCGAGGCGTGGGGACGCGAATTCAAAAAGCGCTGCCTCATACTGCGCGCCCCCCCGATCAACCCCCAGGAGATCGATACAGTAGTAGATCTCATCCACGACGCCTTCGAAAAGGCATCAGAGGCCACCCTTGACCACAAAGGTAACAGTCCAGCACACTCTGCGCGCTGGTGGAACGGAGATTGCACAACAGCAGTAGAGCGGGTGAGGGGGGCCACAGATGAGGATGCCGACGCCGCCAACAGAGCCCTCAAAGACACGATCCGCAGAGCCAAACGGACGTGGGCGGACGACTATATTACCAGGGCAAACGTCTGGGAAGTCGCAACGTGGCGACACGGTAGACGACAAGCCAAGATACCGGCTCTGAAGATAGAAGACGGGTCGCTCTCTTTCAATCACGAGGAGATGGCCACGGCCCTATCAAAAAGGTTCTTCGCAGAGGACAACGGCACAGTAGCAGTGTCGTTTGACGACGACCCAGAGCCTGCGGCCCCCAGGGAGTTCGCACCTCTGACGGAGGAAGAACTCTGGGACCTACTCAGCCCGGCGCCGGCCAAATCAGCACCGGGGCTTTCTGGAGTAGGATGGGAGCTGCTGAAGTGGGGATGGCCCTTCGTCTCAGAGACGATAACAAATCTCTTTAACGGATGCTTGCTCACGGGTCATCACCCACAGCGCTGGAAACAGGCGATCGTGGCGGTAATCCCAAAGCCGGACAAACCGGACTACACTCTCGCAAAGGCCCACCGACCAATCTCCCTTCTCGAAAACATGAGTAAGCTACTGGAGAAGGCAATCGCCAAGCGCATACAACATGACGTTTGCAAGTTTGAGCTCGTCCCGACGAACCAGTTCGGAGGGCGCAGCCACTCATCCTGCACAGACGCAGGCCTCGCACTAGTACACGACATTCAGAGCGCGCATCGAGCAGGGCTGAAATGTGGCATACTCCTATTCGACGTGCGCGGGTTCTTCGACAACGTGAATCACGCGCGTCTGGTAGGCCTGCTAAAACACCTGGGCTTTGCTGACTCCGTAACGGCGTGGGCAGCGGATTTTCTGAGAGACCGAAAGGTGAAGCTGCGATTCAACAACATCCTGAGTGATGAGCGGGACCAGCCCGTAGGGGTCCCACAAGGGTCCCCCATTTCCCCGGTACTCTCCATCATCTACACCTCCCCACTCCTGCACAGGATGGGAGGCTGGAATAACTCGTCACTGGGGATGTATGTTGACGACGGCGTCCTCTTCGCGTGCGCGGAAGAGTGGGATGACGTCACGCGCCTCCTCCACGCGCGGTACCGAGTCTGCGAGGACTGGCTGCGGAGAGCGGGCCTCGCAGGTCGAACCGGACAAGACGGAACTGGTCTTCTTCCAGCGGCCCTACGAGAGACGGGCAGTGCTTCCACCCACTCGTCTCATCCTCCCAGATTACTCTATTAACGGGTACTATGTCGTACAGCCATCAGAAACAGTGAGATACCTGGGGTTCTTCCTCAACCGCCGTCTCAACTGGGAACCACATGTGACTACCATGTGCAACCGAGGCCGCGCCTCCATCAAGGCACTCCAAGTGCTCGGCAACTCGGTACGCGGCCTCTCCATGGCGAACTGGAGACTAGCCTTCAACGCGGTGTGCCTCCCCGTACTCACATATGGCTGCCAACTATGGTACACCGGCAAACAGAAGAAGCTAATCGACATGCTCCAGAAGGTACAAAACGAGGGAGTGAAAGTGATATCCGGCGCCTTCCGCACAGCCCCGCGGGAGGCCCTCCTCCACATCGCGCGGATGTTGCCCATGCGCCATTACGTCGAAAAACTAACCGCCACCTCCGCAATGCGGCTCTACAGGGTACCCCGAGCGTCCCAGCTCCTGAGGCGGCTCGGCCCAGAGTGGTATGTTCCCCGCCCCGGAGACCACCCGCTGATGGCCCCAACACGGCCCTCGGGGAGTAGACGGCCCAAGAAGCGCCCCACGGCCCTGGAAGCTCTCGCTGCGAGAGTGCCCAGCAGTGGACCGCGCGTCGACGTAACAGCGGTGGCCCCCTGGGAAGTCCCCAACTGGGCAAACCGGGTTGGCTACATGGGTGTCATAAACCCGGAAACCCGAAAAGCTTGGACGCACGACCTGCACAGGGCCGCCGAAGGGCTGAGTATAGCGGTCATACACGTCGTCGGTACCCTGACAAACATCGGACGAGACGACGGCTCAGTGGTAGGTGGTGCCGCGGCAGCCTGCTCAGTAGGAGGGAATGAGTGGGCGGGGAACGCGTGGACGCTAGGGTCAAAGGTGACCCAGTTTGACGCAGACGCTTTCGGCATCGCCAAGACCGCCGAATCGCTGGCCATCTTCTACGCAGCCGAGGAAGCACCCCCTGACTCCATATACATCATCTCCAACAGCGCACCGGCACTGCTGGCAGTCAAGAACCCGAGAAACAAAAAGGCGCATCATCACTCTCTCATGTTCCATCAATCACTCACGTCCTTGTGCTTGAACCACAGAAACACGCGGATCACCCTTGTGTGGTCCCCGGAAGACACCAGCCTGGAAGGCCGAACAATGGCGCAGGGATTGGCAGCGGAAGCGTGCCGACGTGGTCATCACCGCGATCTGAACCAGCATCCAATCGGCTGCCTATCAGAAGGACCGGGCGCGCCAGATTGCGTTCATCAACTGGGGCTCAGAATGGCTCATCCAGCAGACGCAGCGCGGCTATCTGGAGCGCGGCTGGTGGCCCTCTGACTTTGGGGAGCAAACATGGGTCCGCACCCACCCCCCACCCAAAGCGACCCCGTCCTTCACATACGCCAACACCCTCACCCGACCTCCAGACGGTGGAAACCACCCGCTTTGGAGAGCGGCCACAGCAAGGGAGAAGGACGACAGAGGACGTCAGACTGGGCGCCCCCTGTACACCCGGAAAACCACGTCCACGGCCCTTCAGCTAGCGGTCGACCACGCTTTCACAGGCACCTATGTGATTAGGTTCAGACCGGGCGACCCAGAAGAAGCCTCAGCGTGCCCCTGCGGGGCGCTTTTCAAAACGGATATACACATCCTCTACGACTGCCCACACCAGTTGATCCCCGTCGCAAGACACCTCTCCCGCATTGTCTACAACGGCATCAGAACACCCTACGGCGGCCTATACCGCTCCAAAAACTCACACCGATTACTAACCTTTCTACAGTTAAGCGGAGCAATGTCCAAGCCCGATCCCGGCCCTGTGACCGAGATGTCACCCGAACCCGACTGAGAAGTTGGGAACATGCGGGGCTCGCAACGTTCGGAGAAAGGGAGCCTCACCCCCGGGAAGATAGGGGGAAAAGAAACTCTCGGCGTCTGATCACCATGTTCAACTACTCTGCGACTTAACGCCTAAACACTATAGCCTGCCTGCAACGGCGGGCTCCGATACGGTCTACCTACCCACTGTCCCCGGTAGTTGCGCCAACCTACTACTGCCAGGGAGCACCTTAGCGTTACCCCAAAAACCCTTAGTGTAGCCTGTTCACGCTGCGTCCGGTCTGGGCCTATGGCCTATCAGCCGGGATATAAATGGATTCAAAAAAAAAAAAAAACTATGGCAATGAGTTCACGCCAAATTGATAGAGAAGCGAGTAAATGTACAGCCTGGACCCAAGAAACGCCTTCGCGTCACTACTTCGCTCACTACAATGTCACTCCATTCGATCTAGTGATAGCTTTACAGTAACTCGAAGAATTCGTTGTAGCATATATGCCTATTTTATGAGAGACAGTAAAAGAAACCGCAACTTGAAGGTTTTTCACGCCGTGAGAGGAGGCTGCGGCACGCGCGGGCGGCGTGGCTCAGTCGTGTGTGTCTCTCGGCGAGGTGATGACGCCATCTACCTCCCTGCCATCACATCCCTCCGATTTACGCCAACTATGTTGCGCCCACAAACACGCAACTGAGTCCAAGTCTACGACATTTCTCCTACGTGTCCAAGTTGATACACTTAGTATTTGGTCGAAATTGAGTCATGTGACGCGCTCTTGAGATCGCCACACTCTTCGTTGCTCTACTACCTTGAGTAGGCTCATAAAACCCCGGAGTGGGGGAAGCTGTTATCCTTTCTTGCACCGCTGCGGATGAACTTCCCGATCGAACTGACCACGAGGCGTCTGGGAGTCCTTTAAAATGCCTGGGTCTCCCAGCATATTCCCTCGCTTGTTAACCCCCCATGAATTCGAACACACCATCCATTCCGGGGTCTCAGTCTGACCTCTTCCCAGAGTATTCTCCACCTACAGATATGGACACTTTGGGTATCGCTGGTACGTGTCGCATTCGGTTCTACTGTTATCGCATTGACTGTTGTCCATTTCGCCCTCCCCGTAGACGATGCCCAGGTCACGACCGTGTGGCAAATGCCTGGTATCGGTGACATTGGTACGTTACATGCATGGTCGAAATAAGGCCATGGACAGGCGTCTAATGTTTTTTGAGATATTGCAGACCCACATGCTGTGCCGCACCGTGGTGGCGTCAAGCAAAACTCGAGGATGAAGGGCACATCTCAGATCCGAGTAAAGAATGCCCAGACTTCTGTAGACTTGGCCGATGAAGTTAAAGGCATGTACCGTGTCCTGGACCTGATCAACGAATCTGGGTCCAATGGCTATGGTAAGGGACGACCTCGAGTACTTGGACTCAGAGGGACCGCCGCTTCACTGTTTCGAGACGTTAATCCAGAACCCCAGTTGATAAAGTAGTCATCGCGCAAGAACCTCTCCGGCGCTTCATCAATGCGATGTCTCCAGGAGCCTACGCATCGATTACCAGGGTCGATTTCAAGACACTAGACCAACTTTCAATCAAGCCCATAGGTATATACGGGTGCAAAGACGAGATTGTACGCCTGTTGCAATCTCTTGGCGCAGTCGATGAGGAACTGTGTGTAACTTTTGTTTCCACTTATGATGTTTTTTATGTGCTCAAATTGTCTCGCAGGGCTAAGTTATTGCTCGCACCGAGTCACGTTGGTGGTTCCCAGCGGAAACTCACATCCGGTCTATACATTGTGATGGCTACCGCCGGCGCCAACCCAAAAGATGAGCGTCACTACATCATCTACTGGCCCGAAGATTCAACATGGAATGACTCGGCACCGCCGTCCGTGTGCCGCAACAGGGTCACATTCATGCGGTGAAACCCTTCTGATATCTCACTTGTCTCTCCTCTTATAAGAGTCTATTGGGCAGGTACCTCACGAAAATGTGCGACCAGGTGGTTGCACTGTTATCAGCTGATCACTCCGCGTCAATAGTCTGGAATGACGAAGACGGCGACACCAACTCTGTAGATATAGATGCCGGAGATTCGGAAAGGCTGTTCACTTTTGAGGTCGCGAAAACAAACGAACAAGAGGAGAGCGCGGTTTCATGCCCCGGATTTCAGGTGACGCTGATTTTCAACCCTTTTTTTTGATCTCTGATACTTTATAGATGAATTCGAGCATCATTGTCCCTTACGAGGCCCCTCCTGATTGTCCTGTTGATCCCTCCCTCTTCGCTCCTCGGCTTCTGCCTGGGGAAAGTGTGCAAGGACTTCTAACAGCCGTTTATGTCCCCCCTCAAGTCAAAACTGACACGTGGGACGAACGCTCATATAATCCGATAGCTTTGTCACAGCTGCTGTAGGTATTGTATCGTATCCCTCTAACCGCCACGCACTCACTCTCGTCACAGGAAGGGCCACGCACTCGTACTGTCAGAAGACCTTGATGAGAGTGCGGTGCAGAATTTGGTCCACGTAGCTCTAGGGGATCTATTTCCCAGGCAGTGCGAAGGGTGGTACGACATAAAGCGGTATATTCACGAAATTTTTATGCAAGAGCGGAGGGAGAAGAAACGTGCCATTGTTCGTGAGATTGTTAACACCGAGAACGACTTGCAACACGCGCTTCGTGAGGAAGTCGTAGACCACGTGATCGGCAGCTTTCCGTATGTCCCAAGTTCAAGTTATTCCCTCACGCCTGAATTAAATTTCAACTAACACAGATCGTTGGATCGCGATGGTCTCTTTTTTCATGAGCAAGCCCACAATACAGGCTTTGTGGTCGAAAGTAAGGACTTTTTAACGTGTGGCTTCTACGTTGCGACCCATTACTCTGACCCGTTGTTAGATCCGGTGAAACTTTCCGATATTCGCGCGCTGTACCCTGAGTTCGAGGGCACCTTTGAAAAGTGTGTCAAGGATGCCAAGTTCGGCGACGTACCGAGGAAGGGTCAGGACTTCAAGGCTCTAAAGCTTGGCGTCATCTCACTATGGTACCTTCTCGATCAAAATAAGCGTCTGCGATCGGAAACACGTTCCGCTCTGTTCAAAGCACTCGTCATCGATCATAATTATCAGGAAGCAGATAAAATTCTTTCGAAAAGGTCCAACGCGTTGAGTCGTTGGTTTTGGTCTGTCTGGGACCCGAAAGGGGAAGAGTCGTTCCAAATTAAAATGAAGAAAACTGCCGCGAAGGTCTCCGACTCGCAATTTCTCCAACAAATCGAGACTCAGTGCACCAACGACGAGGAGTTTCGACACGTCGTTCGGATCGCCAAGACTCTTGCACAAACGGAGCTGTTATCCTCGATCGACGCAGTTGTAAAAAAGATGACGCGTGTTGTTCTGAAAATGCAACAGGTCAACTGCGGAAGGTCCGTACAGCTCCAAGTCGAGAATGAGGAAAAGGGAGTATTAAATAACGCCCTCGTCGAGTTCATTCGCGAAATCAATAAACAATCGGTCGCGCGTCAACATTCGTAAGTATACCTTTTCTTTAAAGACTAGACCTGATTGTTCGTAGCACCATTTATCTTGATCACATTGGAGTGGAGCAGGAGAGGAATCACCCCCCAGGTACGTCTGTCGCTTGTTGCGAGTTTATCGCGATCACAAACTTACGTTTTCTGCGACAAGTCTTTAAACTCACGGGTCGCCTGGAGGAGCCCGAAGTGCACCAGATGCCCGAAATTGAGTTATGGGTCCACCTCATGGACTTGACGAGCGATGACCGGCACAATATGCAGCTGGATTCAAAACACATACCGACTCCTACCATCAACGATCGCCTCTCGTCGTCGTTCCATGTCCTACCTTCGGTAGAACTTATGTAAGATGAGATCCTTACTCTGTTATTTTACCATTGCTCTGTCTTATTCTTTTTTTTTTTTTTAGCTTCTATCGGCTACTCGCGAACGAGAAGTTCCTCCTCGTTCTGGCCGACCGGGAAAGTTTTTTAGTCATTCTCGAGCCGCTACAAGCGTTAGATTCGGCAATTAGACTGGGCAAGTGCATTAAAAGTCTCAATCGCAAAAAGTTAGGACAGAGCGTCCTGTTTTCTTTTGACGAGACAAAACGGATATTGGCTGTGTGTGCGTCAACAAAGGTACTTTCAGCGCTCTAGTCGATCTGGGGCGATTCTGACATCGTGGCCCGTCCAGTTACAACTCCACATTCTCGTTTTCGATGAGACTCACACGACTCTTCAGAGTCAGGGGAGCGCCGATCTTATTCCCTGGTATAGCCGAGCAGAGATTTCGATTCAACACATGGTGTCCATCTGCGGAAGGGAGGAGGTCGCGCTGGTAGACTCTAACTCTCGAGTCCGGATCTTTTCCTTCGTTACACTGCAATTTAGGTTTGTTCCTTCGCCCTTCTATCAGTCCGGTAGTGCATCGCTCAACAATGACTGGTAGGCCGGCATCTATACAGCTCCAGACGCCCCCCAATGCCATATACTCATCACCGGATGGATCTTGCCTCCTCGTCCTTCATATCCACGAATCGGGACCATCACTCACCACATATCATTTGGAGACGTTTGGCTCCACTGAGGGGATTGCCTTAGATGTTCCCGATTTTCCCCTTGAAGGTGCAGTCTTGACATCGATGGTCAGCCGAGGACAAGTCTTTTTCCTTGGTCTTGACATCAATGCGCAAGCCGTGAAATCAGTTGCCATCAATATCACGAAGAAGGCTACAGAGTTTATGTTTAAAGAGAAGGGGAAACATGGCCCAAACACGCGTCTTAGTACCCAGCACAACTGCTTACTCGACTGTCACGCCGAGGTCTGGACACGCTTCCCCGTTCTCCCAGCCGTGAAGCGCCGCACCATTACGTCACTCAGCGAACGGCGGCAAAAGACGCTGACATTCGTCGCCGATAATCACACACAGCCTTTTGCGTCGTACTTCTCTGATCTCGTTCAAACGTTCGAAAAGGCGATGAGAAAGCCCACGGGAGATGAGTTGAGTGGGATCAAGGTCTCTGCGGCGCAATTCCGGCCACTCTGGGACAAGGTGTTATCTCGGTTGGACTGGAAAGTGTCCCGCTATCGCGTCGGGGAGTGGCTCGTCGACCTCCTTTGCCTCATTCCCATACATATTGCTGTTTGTCGCGACAACCGATTTGTTCCCCTGGCGAATGGGGTTCTATCTGCGGAACTAGAAAGGTCACTACTCGGTGCGGAGGTCAACCAAATAGTGGACAAACTATCGTTCGGATGGTATGAGTCGATCTTCCAGTCGTATTTGGCCTTGAAGGTATAACTCTCGGTTGTCATCTATTCCACGCACTCACGACACCGGTTTCACGCAGCCCGTAAAAGTCGTATCGTCTATGGGTCAACAATCCGTCGGGAAGAGCTATTCACTGAACCACCTCGTGGATACGTCATTTGCTGGGAGTGCTATGCGGACAACGGGTAAAATAGCGCAGCTTGTGACGTGAAAGTGTACTGACATTTGTTAACAGAGGGAGTATGGATGTCTGTGACGCCAACTGATGAGGCGCTCATCGTAGCGCTCGACTTTGAAGGTTGTAACGATAGCTCTAGTCTAACTCACGTCGTGACTGATCTCCTTGCAGGGGTCGACAGTATTGAACGGTCTCCTCAGGAGGACACACTCCTTGTCTTATTCAATACGGCGATATCGAATCTCGTCAGCAGAACATTTGTAACGGAGACTTCGTTTTCTGATTGTCCTTAGGTCCTCTTCCGTAACAATTTTGCATTCGGCCGAGACATCAGCGGACTGTTTCAGTCGTTCCAGTCCAGCGCGTCTGTCTTGGATCCGGCGGCCAACCCAACCCTCTTCCAGTCAACGCTTGTCATCATTATCAAGGTGGGTACTTAGAGACGACTATCGTCTTACCTTTTGACGTCGCTGGCAGGATGTTCTGGAGCCCGATACGGTTGAAATCAGTCGCGAGTAATAACTTTGTGTAATCAATGCGTGACAACTAGGTTAAGTCGCTGTTCGTAGGTTTTCTCTCAAGTTCCAGCAGATCGTGCAGCAGGAGCAAGATGCCAATTTCATCTCACGCCTCCACGGCGGTAAATTGGACATTATACCATTCCCCGTGATCAAATCGAGAGAATTCTACAAGCTATTCGCGACGCTCAAAAAGCGGCTCGACTTGCAGAAGATTTCGCACCCGGCGGCAGGAGAATTCCTTTATACCATAAAGACTCTTATGGCGAAGTTGAAAGTGCGTTCGTGATTTGTCTTGGTCAAGGCTGAAGCTTATGACATCCACTGGCAGGCCAATGATTGGGGAGCGCTTTCCCGTCCGTCGTTTTACCTTTATCTACACGTTTCTCACACCCCCGACAGATACCATGGCCGAGCATCGTGCCAAGTCACTCTCCGCCTTCCTTTCGATCGCGTTGGCCACGGGATATTCTGAGATTGAGCCGGAGTTGGAGCCCCTGAAGGTTCGTGCTAGCCATCTCGGTCGCGAAGGGGATGTCTGAAAACTCTGGCAGAACTTCGACTCCGATCTTAAAGTGGAGAGCGATGACACCAGCGCATGCTTTGCCATTTCTGATCGCGAGCTGCCCTCACCAGAAGAGATTGAAATGTGTCTTTCCGCTCTTCGGGAATCCCATCGCCCTGGAACGCCACGACAATTCAAATCTGACTCCGAATGGGTGGGAGAACTCGCATCGCATCTAAGCGGGTTGATTGACTTGCGTATCAACCATGTCCGACTTTGGTTGGACTCGAACTTGGGGAGGTTCCAAGGTGGTCATGCCGCCATCGAGGATCTACGCAGAAGATTCGACAGCCTGATCATTGAAATGAAAGCTAACGTCCAACTCTGCAAAGTTCAATGCGCATCATGTCATCTCCTCTGCATTCGTAGTCGGTTACACGACGGCGACCACGGTTGTCAAACCCCTCACAAGTGTGCGCATACCTGCGAATTTTGCAAGGATTCTACAAAGTCCTGCGGCCTAGCGTGCGTGCTCTGTCCCTCGTTCCTTTACAATCAACTCAAGATGCTGTAGTGCCGGTCATCCTGGGAAACACGTGTAAGTGGAGGGGGTTTCCGGACACTTCGACTTCTCATCAGCATACAGCTGTGTCGTCAGCACTCACCTATGTGGCGATCCTTGCAAATTGTCGGGAAGACGAGGATGCCTAGAAGATTGCACAAAGGTGAGTATATGCGACTCTATTTCAGCTTGAGCCTACACAGTTGCAGGTTATAGGACATGAGGGCGAGCATATGTGCTCCGCACTCGCGCATATGTGTAGCGAGGTACTATTCTATCTGCTATAACGAGGATGTGACTGCTCATTGCTACGTCGTTTTGTCAGCCGTGTGCTCTCAGAAATATACAATTACTTGGCGGGAAGACATTCTCCTGTCAGGAAAGTTGTAGTATTCCTAGGTTTGTTTCGTTCCTGACTCCGCTCAGCTCCCGACCGATTAGTCTTTCCGCAGCGAGCAAGAGCATGAATCGCATTCCTGCGATACTAGGCTTTGCCCAGTGACATGCGAGCTCTGCAAACGACTTTGTGATCAACCGCACCTCCACGGGCTCTCACCTGGCGCGCACCACTTGTGTGGGTCAGTATACTACATTGGATTCCTTCTCTGGACCGGTAATAGACTATTTTTACTAGAGAGGCGCATTCCTGTTTGGAGCGATGTGCGGTACCAGGAATTTGCCAAATTGACACTTCGCCGCAGTCCATAGAGGCTACGTTTACCGGTAGACATGAGACGTTCCAGTACACCAGGGTGAGTACGATATAAAATTTTGCGTCGCGTTTCTGACTTGAAATATTCTGTAACGCAGTATACTCAAGGTTCGTTCTGATATGGCGGGATGTGTGGGACATACTAACTTCCAACATCGCAGTCGCAACACGGATGCAGTGTGTTCAGACTATCCCTACCGGGTTATTGTCGCACGAAGGTGAACACGTCCATAGCAAAGAGAGGAAACCATTCCATTTCTGTGAAACACGGTACGCTTTCGCGGCATACTGTACTGGTGCGGCAAACCGAAATCACATAGCTGCAAGAATTGTGGTTATTTCTGTACCTTGCCACTTGGTGAGCTAGCCCGCCAATCGTGATAATTAATTTTCAATTTTCACTTTCCAAGGTCATACTCAGCAGGAACACGAAACGAGCCACGGTTCCATGACAGAGACCCGCTGGGCCGTCGATGGTCCAGATGACGCGAGTCTTGAATTGGGGGGTCACAAATTCTCCTCCAACGACGAGGGAGCACCCATGATGTGCAATCTCGTTTGTTCGTCAATGGGGAGACATATCCATATCGACTACTGTCGCGCTGACGCTGACGTGAATGGGCCTTGCGACGCCGCTGAAGTCCGACATATCAACGACAGGATAGTTCCAGAGCCGGAAAAACCGAAGGACGCTGTCACCCACAGCCTTTACTGGCAAAGGATGGGTTCGTCGCGCGCCATATTCATCGAGATTCATTCTAAGCTAATACATCGTATTTGTTGGCAGGATTCAAAGGTCACTTTTTTTTTTCTGAATTCGCCAAGATTTGCGCTGAGACTTACAACCAGACCCATACTCCCGCGACGAGCAGGCTATCTTTGGTAAATGGTGTGTATTTGACATGTCCTCGTTCGAAGAAGTCACTAATTGCATACCGTAGCGATGCCCTATGCTCAGGTACCCCTGGAGACTATTTGATTGCTACAAGTTCACTAACATCCCATTAAAATAGGTCCCGAGCACTTGGCGACAGAGACCGCACCTGGACAGCCTTCGTATTGCACGCTACCCATGTTTCATCCCCCTCAAAATGCTAATGATCCCGCGGACGGAGTCGGTTACGTATCCCATGACGGGCATAAGTTTTCGTGCGAGAATCCCGGCGTAGTGCAGCAAGCATTTCACGTGTAAGCCTACCAAATTGACTCAGGAGAGTGCGCTAATTGAATGTCCCACGTCCCACGTAGAATATTCGTCATCGACAGGTTCAGTGTCACCGACTTCTTATCGCCAAATTAATATCTCAAATCTTTACTTTAGATCTTCTTCGATGTCGAGTGATGACCGTCTGCCCCTGGCCGACGTGCCCGCAACAGACCGAATTGTGCAGAAAGCCAGTAACAGGCTCGGCGCAGTATATTCTGCTCTATACAGCTTCTGGTCTGCTCGTCACGTCGCCGTTACCTCGGGCCAGGAGACAACCGGGGCAAGACGTGACGCATACAGCGTTATTATGTTCAATTCTGCGACGGAAAACGTGGTAGTCAACGATCTCACGAGCTCCCCGGACGAACTCTTGGATATTGTCCTGAATACGCGGGCTAGTGGTGGCACGAACTTCGCTACGGCCCTCCGAGCTGGCCAAGCTGTCATGGTAGACAACTGGAGCACAGAAAGGTTCGTAACTCTATCTTTCGGCGTTGTCCGTCTGGTTGCCGTTGTAACCCTGTCTTCCCCCTGTGACCCATAGAACACCTATCATGATATTCCTCTCAGATGGAGAATGCTCGGTACCGGATACGGCGATCCAAGATCTTTGTAGTTCCGCGATCCAGCATCGGTAGGTAGCCCGTGCTTATACCAACGGCGGGCTGCTGACAGGTTGGTTAGAAAGCCGCTTTCTTTTCATGCCGTTTCCTTCGGCGAGGAGTGGGATTCGACAGTCTTCGATTCTACTTGGTGAGTCGCTTTCTGGAGTTGCTACGTTTGAATAGATCGTTGACAACTTGGTTAGGCGGATTATTCTTAATCCTTCTATCTCTTACCACAATTCGTCGGCCTCTACTCTCCGTAAGATGGCACAGCTTGCTCTTAAAATACAAAACGAAGCTCCCCACGACCCCATGTTTCCGGCCACAGCAAGAATTCCGTCATCTTTCACGACAGCTCTCGATACGGTACGTACTTACGCATCTCGCACGAACAAACCAAGCTAACATCCTCAAGGTGCGACTCGCAGAAACATTCTTGAGAATTGCGGAGTCGCTGAGAAAGACGCGTGGTTCATTGATGCGCTGATATTCGCTCCAATTAGATTCGGGAACCGTCGTGATTATACCTCGCTGTAGCTCTGTATAGAAGACTGTAAAATGAATGCTCTGACTGTAATTGGTCGTGATACAGAACCTCAGGCCCCAGGATTCGTGGAGGTGAGACCGCATTGCGAACCTCCGCGACGTACGAAGATGTTGGCCGCAGTAGTAAGGAAATGGTGCCTCAAGTTAGAGATATTGACGGATTCCAGCCTGTCGTGCGGGTGTTGCTCCGGATCCTCTGTCATCTGATAGGCTCTCCTCGGAGCCTACTGCAGGCGTATTGCGACAATTTGGTTCTTTAAGGAGACCAAAACTCAAGCCAGATCTGCATGCGGGGTTCCACGGCCAAAGGGACATGTTTTCTTCTCCAGAGCCTTGAAAGTGCTGCGGGCCCGCTCCTGTAGTCTTCATTCAACAAGCCCGGCTCACCTTCCCTTAACTGGCCTGTCCTCCGTCTCTCGACGACGTCAGCACTCCTCCCAACGACGTTCCCGTTGAAACCTTATTTATCGCCAGTAACTCTTGTCGCTTTCAATTTCGTACTCTTGATCGAGAACGCGGTGACTAGAACGAGCTATAGAAGAGACGTCTGTACTTACGGGCCTACTTACAGTAAGTTAGAGTGGAGAGTAAGTCGCGCGGCCTCTGCTTGCTAGGGCAAAGGGCAATGACTTTGTGCAGATGGGCGTTCGGGCTGTCAGACGGACTCAGACCAACACGGTACATCCGTCTGCCACCCGTCTCCGAGGATAAGGGTCAGTACAGTATGCCCAGAGCTGGGCAAGGCCAGGCAGTCAGTAACGGTTTCGAACCTGCGAAAGTTCTCGTCAGGGGGCTACCGCTACCCCAACCGCTGCGCCTTCTGAGTCCATTTAGGGAGCCTACCAGTCTTACGACCTACCAGGGGATTTTGCAAGCATAGCACGGCGCAGCTCGACCTCTGGTGGACTGGTTGCAATTGGGGTGAGCGTGAGTGGGGAGGAAGGAGGCTTTCTGCTCGGCTTATATGCCAGCCAGCTCCCACACGCAGCCAAAAAAACGGGCACCCCTTTCGGGGCCTCGGCTGCTCTTTTCAACCCCATGTGGTCCCCATCAGCGATCATATCGCTGTGGGACCCCTCTGCCATCCGAAGATCCGATAGTGGCAAAGTTAGAATGAATCCCTGGTAAATCAGGCTGGTGAAACGTCGCTTGAAATGGGCCGGACCCGGATTGGGTTATTATTATAACATTATGTGATTCCATTGATATTCTAGGCTAGCCGAGATGGGTTAGTCGGGAGGAGTTTCTTCTTGTTTTACATAACTTGAAAAATTATTATTGCAATCATGCTTTTCTTTTCTTGCCAGTGCGCATGCAAGGGACATACAGCCGAGGGCTCAGGTCTGTCTTTGCTGAAATTCGCTGGAAAAAGATGGCGAGAATTACTTTTGGGCAGTGCGCAATCGAGAAAAGTGCAGACTCGGGAGAATTGAACATGTACAGTACTAGTACAAGAGCAATATCACAACTACGAGTCGTGGGGCCGACTCGGAAGACAATACCGACCACTGGCAGTCTCTGTACATGTCAAGTCGCGGCAAGAGTCGCGGGCACTACAGTAATATTTCCGTCTTGGGGCCATCATCATTACACGCTGACGTCAGGATGACACGTCCATAATAGTCCAATGATAAGGCGAATAGTCTTGCCAAAACAAGGAGACGGTACTGTACTTCTGCCAGTGATCTTCGCTAAACGTGGCACGTGTGGGGACAACCCTGTCATGCCAGCGGCAAAAATCCGAGTCTTCCATGAGTAAATATACCTCCCGGGTTCACCACCGCGCCGGCTTTGCATTTGATCAATGCCACCTATAAATTTTCGTCGTACTGGTACCTCGTACTCCAATGTCTCCCAAGAGCCTGAGGTCCCAAGACGCTCCTGAGCCTCAGGAAGGAACGCCTCTCTTACCCGATGGAAACGCACCACGAACAGAAACACCACTTCCTATTACCCAGATCTTCGTCTTGCTCTTGTTACAGCTCTGTGAGCCCATCACGTCTCTCTCGATCAACCCCTACATAAACCAGGTATGGCCACCACACCCCATTAGTACACAAGTCGTTACTAATAGCCTCAGCTTGTCAGTGAGCTCCCAGTCGTTGGCGGTGACGAAAAAAAGGTAGGATACTACGCAGGGTTCATAGTATGTTTCGTCTGTTTCTACTCATCCGTAGCACTCTGACAGAATCGTAGGTATCCTTGTATTTTGCTGCTAAAGCAGTCACTGTACTTCAATGGAGCCGTCTTTCCGACTACGTAGGCCGCAAGCCTGTACTCTTATGCGGCCTTCTCGGTACCGTCCTCTCTAGCGTCATGTTTGGTCTTTCCCGTTCGTTCTCGGCGCTTGTCTTCAGGTGTGTCTCGGATCCTGAGAATTCGTCCACTCTAACTGGGTGAGCATAGCCGTTGTTTGCATGGTATGCTCAATGGGAATATTGGTGTCATGAAGAGTATGATGGCCGAGCTTACTGATGAAACGAATATGGCACGAGGCTTTTCATTGATACCAGTAACTTGGGCTGTCGGTAGCACCTTAGGGTTTGACATATCACTTCCTTTTTCTGTTATTTCGCTAATGTCGAGCCCTATAGGCCCTTCATTGGTGGTGTGCTATCACGGCCACAAGATCGTTGGCCAAATGTCTTCTCGCATCCTTTCTGGGGCGAATACCCATACTTCTTGCCATGTCTCGCTACCGCCGCATATGCACTCCTATCATTTACCCTGGCTGCAATTTTCTTGAAGGAGGTTGGCTCTCTGCTCTTTCGGGAATCTCTCTGCTGACATGCTCGCCTAGACTGTGAATAGCGGCCCCGTCATGAAACCCAACACCGAAGCTAACTCGGACCTTCCCCACGTGGGAGAGGGAGAATTACTGGATGTCAAAGAGACGGGGAGGCCGCTACCATTGCGCGCTCTGCTAACGAAACCAGTCGTGGTATCGATTGCGAACTACTGCATGATTTCGCTACTCGAAATAATCGCCGTAACTCTTATCCCACTTGTCTGGTCAACATCGGTTGAGTTCGGCGGGCTCGGTATGAGTCCTGCATCCATTGGTTTATGGATGACAGGATATGGGTTCACGAACGGCATCTTTCAATTCGTCGCCTTCCCGCACCTCATCGAGCGCCTCGGCCCGCGGCGCATCTTTATCGCCAGCACCCTCTGTTTTATCCCGGTCTACATCATGTTCCCCTTTGAGAACCTGGCGCTACATGATTCCTTTCGCGGCGCGGGTCTGACTGCAGGGCTGCTCATGATACTGCAGCTTTCGGCGATAGGGTTCTCTGACATGGGATTCAGTAAGTCACCCAAGACCTTACTTTTCCGGCGGTCGCTGAAGTGGTGCGGATCGATAGGTACAATATTTATGTACATATCTTCCGCCGCACCCAACAAGCGGTCTCTTGGTGCTACGAATGGACTCGCGCAGACGATGGTCTCGATTCAGCGTACGATCGGACCAGCTGCTGCCGCGTCGTTGTTTGCATTTTCGCTGGACAACCACATCTTTGGGGGAAACTTTACGTATGTAGTACTTCCCGTCATTGTGATAGTTGGTCTAGGCATCGCTGTGCAGCTTCCGAGGATCGCTTGGAAACAATGATTTTATGAAAAGGGGCTTGTCAAATTCGATGCGCACTGATCTTGTATGGTCTTAGATAAGCTCACATTGTATAGAGGACAGTGTCCTTTCACGTATGTCCTTTGTCTGATCTCCAAGTCAACTACCGGCGGTAAATGCTAGATAGCAAAATATTCACTGAGGATTTGAAGTAAAACGGGTCACGTGTCCAAGTCACACGACAGTAACTAGACCAAAAGCGAGAGTCAACCACAGGTCAACGTTCGATGGTCGATGCAAGGAGTGTAGTTATGAGCGAGGTGAGGAATCGGGATTGGTAGACGCGTGAACCTGAGAGTGCCAGTGCGAGCCTGAGCCTGAGGGACAACACTGGGACAACTAGTTTCAGTAACGATTATCTAATATCTGGGCCTCGGATTGTACTTTCCGGGCCGTATCCCAACAAGGAGTCTTGTTTGTGTACTTTTCAACACACTCGTATTACAGAGCATGCGGCTAAGACAAAATCCGGCCGTGGACATGTCGTAAATTGAAGGACGAGTGCGTATCTATGAATGGTGATGCACAGCATGTCAAAGTCGACTAACTAGCATGGCAGCAATCATGGAATCAGTTATTCATCACGCCAACATTAGGAAGAGAAGTCCTGTTTCCCACTACTAAGCCAAAACAAGGAAGCCTGAGATGATACTTTTCGTGCAGTGTTCCCAAAAATGGCACTCGACGACATGTGCCATGCCAGGGGGTAATTCAAGTCTTTCTTCCGGGGGCGAATCTGCCTCCGGATTTACCACCCCTTTGGAGTGTGTCTCATGGCTGCCATCTATAAATTTGCCTCGTTAACATACCGACGAGGGGTCTCATTGAAGCCCGCACCCCAATGTCCTCCGGGCCCATGAGGTTCCAAGATACTTCTGAACCCCAGGAAGAAACACCTCTTCTTCGAGATAGAAATACACCACCGACAAAAACGCCTCTTCCGATTACCCAGATCGTCGTCCTGCTCTTGTTACAGCTCGCTGAGCCCATCACGTCTCTTTCCATTAATCCCTACATAAACCAGGTACGCCTCTTCAATTCACATTACTTAGGTTCTTACCAACGTCTACCTCAGCTTGTCAGTGAGCTCCCAATCGTTGGCGGTGACGAGAGGAAGGTCGGGTACTACGCAGGATTCATAGTATGTCTCGTCTCTTCTCCACTCTTCAGTGTGGCGCTGACGGTATTCATAGGTGTCCTTGTATTTTGCTGCTGAGGCAGTTACTGTGCTCCAATGGAGTCGCCTTTCTGACAAAGTAGGCCGCAAGCCCGTACTTCTATGTGGCCTTCTAGGTACCATCGTCTCCAGCATCCTGTTTGGCCTTTCCCGTTCGTTCTCGGCGCTTGTCCTCAGGTGTGTGTTCGGCTCGGATTCGGGGAGTCGTTCATCTAACTGGGTTGGCATAGCCGTTGCTTGCATGGCATGCTTAATGGAAATATTGGTGTCATGAAGAGCATGATGGCGGAGCTCACTGACGAAACGAACATGGCACGAGGCTTTTCATTAATACCAGTAACTTGGGCTATCGGTAGCACCATGGGGTTTAGCATATCACTTCTTTACTCTGTTCTTTGGTTAATATCCGGACCCCTAGGCCCTTCATTGGAGGTGTGCTATCGCGCCCACAGGATCGTTGGCCAAATGTCTTCTCGCATCCTTTCTGGGGAGAATACCCGTACCTTTTGCCATGTCTCACCACCGCCACATACTCTCTTCTATCATTTACTCTGGCTGCGATTTTCTTGAAAGAGGTTGGCTCTGCTCTTTCAGAAAATGCTCTCCTGACGCGCTCGCCAGACTATCAATAGCAGCCGCATCATGAAGCTCAACACCGTGATCAACTCAGACATTCCCCGAGTGGGAGAGAGAGAAATATTGGATGGACCTGTGAAGGATCAAGAGAGGCCGCTACCATTGCGTGCCCTGCTAACGAAACCAGTCGTGGTATCGATTGCGAATTACTGCATGATTTCACTCCTCGATATTATTACTATAGCCCTTATCCCGCTCGTCTGGTCGACGTCGGTCGGGTTTGGTGGGCTCGGGATGAGTCCGGCATCTATCGGTTTGTGGACATCAGGATATGGCATTATGAATGGCGTTTTTCAATTCGTCGCCTTCCCGCGCTTCGTCGGGCGCTTTGGCCCATGGCACATCTTTATCGCCTGCATCATCCTGTTTTTTCCAGTGTACATTATGTTCCCCCTCGAGAGCCTGGCGTTACGTCATTCAACTCGCGACCTGAACCCGGCAGTAGGGCTGTTCATGATATTGCAATTATCGGCAGAAACTCTCGCTAACATGGGATTCGGTAAGTTGCCCAGAAATCTACATTGTGCGTGGTCACTGAAGATCGACCAGGCGTAATATTTATGTACATGTCTTCTGCCGCACCCAACAAGCAGTCTCTCGGCGCTACGAATGGAGTCGCGCAGACGGTGGTTTCGATTCAGCGCGCGATTGGACCTGCTGCTGCCACGTCGCTGTTCGCGTTCTCACTAGAGAACAACATCTTGGGCGGAAATCTTGTGTATGTGGTGCTGCTCGCCCTCGTGTTGGTTGGGCTGGGCGTCGCTGTACAGCTTCCGAGGGACATGTGGAAACACATCGAACAATAAATTTATGAACAGGAGCAAATCGAATACGGTCCAAACTGACCTTGTACCATCTTAATTCATATTGTACAGAGGAAAGCCATAATTTTTTAATCATCCTTTGTATTGTCTGGGTGTTAACAATCTTACTTCAATCGCTCGTCCTCGAAAGTGGGCACCACCAAGGCCTAGGGCTCCACGCTGAAGCCCAGATTAAGATGCGTCCGAAGTCGTGATTCAGCAAAATTTATAAAGGTGTTTTAGGTCCTCCCCAATTCATGGAGCCGTCAAGGAACAAAATTCGTGTGTCGGAGCTGTACGTGTGCGAAGTCGAGAAGGCGGAATTTCACTGTGCCCCAGTCAGCCAAGCGATTACTACAGTAATACTCCGTAACGTAGACGTAGACGGAGGACAGTGCTTGGGATGGCGCTTGGGATAGCACACGTTAGTGACGCTACGCACACCGCGTGTTTGTACCAAACCACACTCGATGGTAACTTGAGGGCCATATGGAATCAATATTGACTTGAATATTGATATAAAACTGTAACCTGGCGAAAACCTCTTTTTAGACATAAGGTTATTTCATCCAAAAATTTCATCCAAAATCCCGGCTTGTGTACCCGACAATCGTGTGCCGGTCCGCCAACCTGATTCGGACTTGATCCCAGCCCAGGAAACTTGCACAGTCTTGCAGCCAAAGATTTGCGACAGAGCGAGATCAGGTGCGCCTTGGCTGGAATTTTTCCTGGGAGGTAATGACAAGAATCACTTTCGGGTAGTGCATGATCGCGCAAAGTTCAGATGAACGGAACAAGGGCAAGGCTGTGTGCACGACAAGTTGACAACGACTCGGAGTTGTGCAACTCGGACCGAGGAAAACACCTGAAGGAGAAAACCCACTTCAAGTTCTCTGCAAGTGCCGGTGGTTAGATTGTGGGTGCTAATACTTCCATCTTGGGGTAATCACCGCAGTTTTATCGACTATCCATGCTGACATTACTGTAGGATGAGAAGTCCTGTGGCGCGTTCTGCCTAGGCGAATCTTGCCAAAATAGGGAGGTGGCACTTCTGATGCCTTCCAAGTTCCCACAAACGGCACTTGATGTTGCTCGACGTCATGTGGGGACAGGCCTGTAATGTCGGAGGATACCTAAGTCTTTTCTTCCGAGTCTTTGGGCGAATACGCCTCCGGACTCATCACTGCGTTGGCGGCTTCCATTTCACCACTATCCCGTATAAGATTTTGTCGTACTAGCGCGGCAGGGTCTCATTGGAACCTACACGACGATGACGTTCCAAGGTACTCCTAAACCTCAGGAAGAAACGCCTCTTCTGCGCGATGGGAATGTACCACGAACGAAAACACCCCTTCCTATTACCCAAATGGTCGTCTTGTTCCTGTTAGAGCTCTGTGAGCCCATCACGTCCCAGTCGATTAAACCCTACATAAATCAGGTACGTTCATCAATTTCCATCACACAGGTTATTGATTATCGGTAACGTCCATCTCAGCTTGTCAGTGAGCTCCCAATCGTTGGTGGTGACGAGAGAAAGGTCGGATACTACGCAGGGTTCATAGTATGTCTCGTCTCTTCTCCTCTCGTCCGAGTCCGCCGACGGTATTCGTAGGTGTCCTTGTTTTTTGCCACTGAGGCAGTTACTGTGCTTCAATGGAGCCGCCTTTCTGATAAAGTAGGCCGCAAGCCTGTACTCCTATTCGGCCTCCTAGGTACTATTATCTCAAGCATCCTTTTCGGCCTTTCCCGCTCTTTCTCGGCGCTTGTCTTCAGGTCTGTTCAGCTCGAATGTATTGAGTAGTTCACCCTAACTGAATAAACCTAGCCGTTGTTTGAACGGTATGCTTAATGGGAACGTTGGTATCATGAAGAGTATGATGGCAGAGCTCACTGATGAAACCAACATGGCACAAGGCTTTTTGCTATTATCCGTGACTTGGGCTGTCGGCTGCACCATAGGGTTTGGTGTATTGCATTTCTTCTTTGTTCTCTCGCTAATACCCGGACATGCAGGCCCTTTATCGGTGGTGTGCTATCGCGGCCACAAGACCGTTGGCCAAATGTCTTCTCACATCCTTTCTGGGGCCAGTACCCATACTTCCTGCCATGTCTCGCCACAGCTACGTATGCTCTCCTATCATTTTCTCTGGCCGCGATTTACTTGGAGGAGGTTGGCTTATCAACTCGCAATGGAGTGCCGTGCTTACATGTTTGCCTAGACTGTGAATAGAGACATCATGAAGCCCATCACCGAGGTCAACTCGAACGTTCCCCGAGTGGGAGAGGAAGAATTATTGGATGAATATGCGAAGGTTACGGAGGAGCCATTACCGTTGCGCGCCTTGCTAACGAGACCAGTCGTGGTATCGGTTGCGAATTACTGCATGATTTCACTGCTTGATATGACAGCTGGAGCTCTTATCCCGCTTGTCTGGTCAACGTCGGTTGAGTCCGGCGGGCTCAGCATGAGTCCTGCTTCTATTGGTTTGTGGATGGCAGGATATGGGTCTATGACCTGCGTCATTCAATTCGTCGCCTTCCCGCGCCTCATCGAGCGCTTCGGCCCGCGGGGCGTTTTTATCGCCTGCATCATCCTTTTTTTCCCAGTGTACATTATGCTTCCCTTCGAGAACCTGGTGTTACGTCATTCCAGTCGCGGCCTGAACCCTGCAGCAGGACTACTCGTCACACTGCAGATCTCGGCAATGTCTGTCGCTGACATGGGATTCAGTGAGTCGTTCAGCGCCTTACATTGTGGGTGGTCACTGAAGTGGTCAGGTGTGATATTTATGTACATAGCCTCTGCCGCACCCAACAAGCGGTCTCTCGGCGCTACGAACGGACTCGCGCAGACGATGGTCTCGATTCAGCGCACGATAGGACCTGCTGCCGCCGCATCGCTATTCGCGTTCTCACTGGAAAAGAACATTTTGGGCGGAAACTTTGCGTATGTCGTGATGCTCACCATTGTATGGGTCGGGCTGGGCGCCGCCGTTCAGCTTCCGAAAAACATGTGGAAACAATAAATTTATGAAAATGGGCGGGTCGAATTTGATACGCACTGACCTTGATCTTGAGAGAATTTACATAGCATAAAGGACGATCATATTCACATCATCATCTCGTCCACTGGCATTCTCCACTCTTGCTTGGCCACGATCCTGCTCTCAACGTTTGCTTGTCCCCCCATCCTTTCCTTCCGAGACACGTGGGGCAGGCTCAGCTCCTGACTACCTTATGATCCAATTCGACTCTTGGATGATCGTCGTAAGTAAGTTCTCTCTTCGGATTCCGTCTCAGCATCCTCAAGACTGAATCTACATTTTGTTGGAAAGCGCTTTGATTATCGGAGCTGGTCTCTTTTAGTTCTGTGACCAAGTGGTCGCGCTGTTGTCCGCTCGACTCCGCTGGTCACTCATCGATACCTGGAATGACGACTCGGAAGACGGCGACACGAACCCCGTAGATATATACGGTGATTCGGAAAAGGCCGCTTGTCAATGCTGTCGCCAAAACAACGCTAGGAGAGCGCACTGGCATTTTCACGCTTGGTTTCACGTCTCGGATTTTCAGTGACATTAAGAGCCCGTCCGGCGCATGGCTTGTCGGGCCCGGCATCAGCCAAAAAAAAAGATTTGTTTTTTATTTGTTGGTCCCCGCAATATGACCGTCCGGTGCAGTTGGTCGCACCTGACCGCGGCAAGGTCACTCCCGACCGCCCTGCCAAAAATAAAAACGGGTATGGACCCGTTTTTATTCGTTGTCGGGCTCGACAAGCTTGGTCGGGACGTGACTGTGTTGCGGTCACACATTATATAATGTCTGATAAATCACACCTACAGTATGCTGATGATTGATGATCGATGAACCTTGCACGATGAACACTCGAAACCCGTGTATCAATTTCCAAACTTTGACTACACAATACTGCAGTATAATTAGGAACCTTCTTATTGTGAGAGCTGTATCATGAGGTGGTACCCTAAATTGAACAGTCTAAGATTGCGCAGGGTCTAGGGTGTGTGAAGTGTTGGAAGGTGTTGCGCAGGCCTCTGCGGGACGCAAGCTATCATATATTTGTCTGCAGCGATTGCGGGCACTTTTTAATCGAAGGGTTAAAGCTGCGCGCAAGTGCGGCGAGGTCAGGAAGGGAAACAGGTCGTGAGTGGTTGGAAATGGTCGCGCATGCTTCTGCACGGCACAAAACTTTGTACAGGTAGCTTCCAGGGTTAGGAACGCGTCGCGTTCGATTTGCTAAGGCCGCGCGCGAGTGCGGAAGAATGGGGAACGTGAGGGAACTACAGTATTATCCAGACGGACTGTGTGGTCTACTAAGGGCACAAATGTCACACTCGCTCACGTAAATAAATTTGCCTCTCGCAACCGTGTATTTATGTTCAGCGGTCCGACTAGGCTCGGACCAGCCATTTTTCGAACTCAGAAGCTCCACTCATTTCACGTCGTCTCTCGTCCTCAAACAGCTGGGCTCAAATGTATAGGGATTGTCGTTTTACCCCGTGAGAAATTTGCCTCAGTCATATTTTCGCACTTGTAAAATCCTCTCCATCCTCGAATCTTCCACGCGCCCTCTATTTTGGAAGCGACGACCTCAGAATTAACGGAAAATGTGATGTATTACCCAGTAACAAAAAGTAGAATACATGTGATGTTCGTTTGAGGTCGATGGAATGAGAAATTCAGAAAATTGTGACGCTCTTCAGGTGGCATAGGGTTTGGCGACGGAAATGGTGTGAAAAGTCCCTAATAAGACGTGGTGGGGTGGATGTGCACGTCTTGTTGGCAGTGCGCGTTGACGATATTATGGCAGAGAAAATGGTGTTGGGGACGGAGTGGGAAACTCGAATGTGGGATTCAAGCTATACTGATGAACGTCCATGTGAGACCCCCCCGATGACGAAGCGACAATGGAGAGGCCGTGAAATGGGCCGTGGGGTCCAGAAATGTCGAAAGCTTGAGGGTAAAGCTAGGATGCAGCAGCAGGGACGCGGGGTTCCAGTGATAGCTAAGCAGCATCTGTGTCTGTAGCTGAAGGTCAGTTGCAGGGCTGGAAACAGGTAAAAAAAAATGGGGAAGGTTCTGGGCAGCTGGTTGTTGAAGACGTTGGGAATGGCTCATGAAAGGTGTGCTCGAATGAGCCAGTGTGAGTGCGTTGATGTCACGTGCTGGCTTGACAGGGGTAGTTGGTACGGCAAGAGACGGCCAAGCGGTGCATCGGGCAGTATAGGACGATAGAATGGCGATATTGGCTGTCGTTGGTGCAGGAGCGGTTGGTGGCACTTCCGTGCCATTCAACGTCACGTGCTGACTTGACAGAGATACGTTGCTGGGTACAACGAAGATGGGTTGCGGGAATGGGAGGTGGGACGATTGGGATTGTGACCAGGAAGAAGTCCACAGTTGCGTTGCTCAAGCTGGGAGTGTTGGTGGCTGCGTGCCGAGTCCGCTTCTGCTGTTGTGGGGCTTGTTCTGTGGAGGTGAAAAGCGGGATCTCCTCCGTTTATGGTTGCGGGCTGCGTACTTGTGTAGCCCCGCTGCCATGTACTGTACTGCACCACTCGCATTGTGTTGATGCTTGGTGGCCAGATTTGGTATGGCGTTCTCACATTGATGTTGAGATGAAGTGATTGATGATGGCGGTCTTGAGGGCGGTGACATCTGAGCTATACGCTGCCCAGAATACCCATTGCTGTGAGAGGTAACCCCCAACTGTTGATTCTATGCACGATGGAAGGCTTGCGAGCTTGTCGATGGCCTCTTCTCAGAGGATAAATGGGGCTGTGAGGTACTTGTCGTCAATCAAAACCAATTTCGGAGTGCGGAGACAACCTTCAGGTTGGGCAGCTTTCCGTACGCAAGCTTCTTTGTCGTAGAGGGCCGCGGCTCAGGTTGGACCAGATCCAACAGGCTAGCGCTGGGGTCACGGGCATCGCAGCGAGGGGCGACTGGTTCTGGAAAGGATGAAAAGTGTTAGAAAATTGAAACAAATGTAGTGCAGGGTTATGAAAACAATACGAAGGACTTTGCGTTGACACAATGTAGCTTGAATGAAAATGTAGGCTCCTCAAGAGGCTCCTTCGTTCTCATCATCGATGCATCATCCTTGGAAATTTTCCAAGGAGAGTCACTGAGTGGAGCGAGCACATCATCCAAGCTCCTCGAAAGCCACTGTGACCTGGCTGTGACCGCGACTCGGAGTAGTCTTTTTCTCTTGCTTTTTCTTCACCTGGGCGAGTACCCCCTCGTCCTCTCAGGCTCAACAATTTCTACTCGGAACAGAACTACTACCAAGCGCATGGCAGTGGTTCAGGCTTGCGATGATATCGCCTTGCATCGACTCGATACTGAGGTGAACGGGCCCAAAGCAAGGAAACCGACATGCCAGCGCCGATCTCACCATGGATATCAAAATACTTATGGACAGCCTCAAGTAGAGCAATGTCTATGAACAAGTCCTTGGCCGCACCCTCGGAGACAATGAAAGCTCTGCACCGGCTGTTATCGCGTTATCGGTGAGGGGTACATTGCTGCGTTGACTTGGGGTGCAAAGTCCCCTCTCCGGCAGTTCAATTGCATGATCAACGCACTCCAATGGCGCTGCAGCATACAGCCACTGGTTGGCACAACATTGCCCAGACAAACACATGCCTGTGTAACCAACGATCACTCTCCTCGGTCTACGATATTTGCCCTCAGATGCATCAGCCACGCCACCCTCAGGCTTTGTCTCCGCCACCTTCCTTTACCCGCCCCCACTATTCCCCGCAACTGCAGCACTCATGAAGACGCAGCAACGACAAGCTGGGCTTCAGCCCAGTGGTCAAGAATTTTTTTTTTTTGGCTTCGTCTTGTTTCTCACCCATGTCGCTCACTGCTTTAGTCTGCTTCTTCCTTCATGACTCCGTCGCAGCACATACCCGCCGTGCCGCACCCCTCAAGTCCCTACCGTCGCCACTTCAAGCCTGTGCCTGCCACGTTCACCCTTCGTCACACAGAGTCTGCCACCACCACCACCACCCTGTCACAGCGCGCAAGACCTGTCTCAATGCCACGCCGCGCGACGCCATCACAACATGGTGACGCAAGCACTTACAACGCCACACGGAATCCCGCCGCAACATCCACTCGACACGGCGAACAAGTGATGAACAGCGCACATGAAGGGACGATACTCACAGTGACAAGAGGACTGTGGTGAGATATCAAGAGTGACTGGAAGCAGCAACAGAGTGTAATCAAGCAAGTGAAGCAGAGTTTGAGTCTGGCACACAACAGATGAGAACTGGTGTTTATACAACAGAGGGAGACATACCTGGCACACAACAGATGAGAACTGGTGTGGTGCCAGAGCGTACATGGTACTCTACTTATACTGCTACAGGGAGTGACGGTAGTAACACAGGTCACAGTAAGTACAAGGCGCATTTGTTCTACAAGGAGACAAAAGGAGTGTACTGTTCTGGAGAACAAGGCGTATAGAACAATAAGAGTCCAGACTATGATATCATAGTGACATCACAATAAAGATAAGGAAACAAAGGGAAGTACAAAGACAATAGTACAAGGACGGTCTAGAGAAGTCCATGATGTCATGTACATGTGATGTCATAGATAAGAGAATACAATAAGTCCGAGATTGTAATGATCATAATGATCTAATCTACATGTCCTGTATATCTAATCTAAAGCAGTCCGTTATCTGCGTGTCCATACGAGCCGCTAAGTGCGCGTGGGTCACTTATCAACAACAAGTCCCGCCACGACGCCAGTTGCAAACGATGACGACGACTAGGCCACTACTGCGATGGCAGCAAGGTGGTGACGACCACGACATGTTGACAAAGACCACGACCGCGACACTGTGACTTTGACTGTGACTGAGCAACTATGACCGCGACCACGGCAACACAAGGGACAAGGCGGCGAAGGTGACAACTAACGCGACGACGGCAGTGATGCCAACCATGCGCTGATGACGACGCTTTTGAGCCCAGCCTGGCCCTGTACATCACTAATCATGTATGGTTCCCAAATCCCCTCTAAGCAAGGATGATATTGTTGAGACACAACTGTATAAGTCACATGTCTCGTGGGATCTGATTGTGTCAGCCCATATACTATATTCGGTATCTGTCCCTTATGGACTCTTTTGGACACTCCGGACTTGTACGGACCGCTTTTGTTTATCTTTATTGTCAGAGTCACACATGACTCTTATTGTTCTCTATTGTTAAGATACCGGTATTGTCTGCTTTAGGCAGCTATTGTTCTCTGCCCTCCAATGGCATTTCTCCCTCTGGCGCACAGACCACATGTATTGTGTTTGGGTCACCAGTGCGCACAGACCATTCTTAGCTAAGCGTCCTGTATATAAGGACTGCTATTTACGCCTTCACACTTCAGAGTTTACTTCCCCTCTGAAGTGTAAGTCCCCTTTACCTTTCTCTTTACACTACCTTTACTCACAGACAGTTTGTAGTAACTTGTCTATTAGGTGTGTATATATATAGAGTTTACTTCCCCTCTGAAGTTAACTTGTCTATTAGCTTCTTGCTATTTGTCTCCTCGCTTGTTAGTTCTGCGCTCAACAGGTTATGGGCCCTGACACCTAATAACTAACTTGCCATTTTTTATCACAGATCTACTTGTGTCACCTTGCTCTCTCAGCCGACCACATCCTTGTCGTCTTTACCACTTTCAGTGAGCATCCTCTTTCATTTACAACTCGACACATCCTTTCTCGTCCACCATGACTATGTCATGTGCCATTTTGGCTAGCCTCCTTAGGAGGTTCTCATGAAGGGTCCCATGTGACCCTAAATTCCTCTGTGCGCACTACTCTTACTATATTTTCATTACCCGGTCTTCGTCCGGAAGTGCTTTCATAGGCCAAAGGGGGAAGACCCCTGCGGCTATAAGCCTCTCTAATGGTTGGGTGATACTCGGTTAATACCTGGGTCACTTTAAGGGGTGTGAAGGCCTGGTTAATAGTCAAACCCAGAAGTCCTTCCCTCTGATACAACTAGGAGATGCTACTATACTATAATGATATATACATAGTAGCTATGAGTAGACCTCTGCCAGGAGAAGTATTCGCTCCCCTTGTGCAGGATTCGCTGCATGGCATGTATCACTATTCTAGCTACTTAGTACCAAGACCCTTAATGGTCTGTTCTAGAGACTCCACAGACGACAGTTGCAATTGGTATGGGAGTTGATCCCTATCATTGCCTCTGGAATTCGCTGTTGGCTCCTCTCTAGGGTACTACCCTTCTACTGCAGTTCTTAGGTAGCCCCAGCCTTCATGCTACTAGGCTAGAGAACGACTCGGAGCGTCCTTCGCCGGACAATGCTCCCATGATCCTTCTTGCTCGAAACCTATGGCGTCGCACATGACTATCTGCCCCTAGTAACATTCGGGCCCAGGAGACTCAGTAGTAAGGCAGCCATCATTAAAAATGATTCCACTACCATAATATACATCCAAGTCGCACAACTTGAGGCATGACACTCTATGTGTTATGGAGTTATAGCGCTCCTTTGGCTGGACTCCTACCTTTCCTACCAAGATCTGGACTGGTTCTGACTGCTCCTCGGAACCAGATTTACAAACATCTCAAATGTCTTTCCACCTTACCTTCCCTCCCTCCGTCGTCCTTTCCAAGTTGGATGGAACCAACTGGCAGACTTGGACCACAACCTTCACGTCCCTAATGCTGATGAATGGGTGCAGTAGGCACCTCACTCACTCAGCTCCTGCGGCTGTTCCCCAGCACCCTGTCCTACCAGCAGGTGTAGTAGGACCAACAGGCCCCACAGATGAAGGTCTGGCAATTCTAGCCCTATGGGCAAAACAGGAGGAGGTCATCACCGGCCTCCTATTCCTCTCAGTCACGTCGGAGGTCCTCTCTGGTATCATATCCATGGCAGTCTTCCCAACTGTCCATGACAAGTTCCAACAGCTGGAACACCTCTATGGTCAGGTCGGCTCTATGGCCACCTTCAATTTATGGGTGGGCTTGGCAAATACCAAGCTTCAGGAAGGTACCCCCTTCCTACCTCAACTCCAGAAAATGTTGGACTTGAGGAACACCCTCGTGGAGCAGGGAATGCCCGTCTCGGACATGCAAATGTCCTTCATTCTTTTAGACGCGCTTCCCCCATCCTACAGCACCATAGCAGGCACCATCCTCGCATCTGGCCCCCCTGCCAATCTCCTTCCTCAGGACCTAATCAATAGGTTCATCAATGAGGAATCCCGAATCGCTGGCCCTCCGGCATCTTTTACAAAGATTGCCCCAGTCAGGCCCCAGCACTCGCCTCCCCAGGCATCGGGCAGCTCTGCGTCCTCGGACGTAATCTGCCATTACTGCAAAAAACCTGGCCATAAAAAGCCAGAATGTTACAAACTCAAGCGGGATCAGGAAAACACTAAAAAGGGAAGGGCTGGGCAGCGAGGGAAAGCTGCTCAGAATACCATTACTGAGGCGCCGGACTCAATTCCGGCAAACAGGTTTGCTGCTGCCAATAGTATACCTGTACCAAAGAGTCGTCTGTTTACTATAGTTAACGGCTCTGGCAAAATAGAAGAGGTACATGAGGTACCTCAGGTCTCCCTTTACATGATGAGTGCCAACCACACTCAGTCAGCATCAAAATGGATGATGGACAGTGGAGCATCAGCACATTTCACACCCTATCTTGAGGACTACGACACCTACACACCTCACAAAGGTGTTGATGTCCTCCTTGGTGACAATACTCTTCTACGAAGTATTGGAACGGGTTCTATTACAATTCGCACCAATCGAGGCATCGACCTTAAAATATCAGATGTGCTCCACCTCCCAAATACGCATTCGCGTATTCTGTCCACGCCCTGCCTTACTTCAAAGGGCGCCATAGTTAGTTTTGATGCCACCTCCTTTACAATCAGACACAAAGGAGAGACCATTGCGGAAGGACACAAGGCTCTCGGGCTATACTGGCTCGACGGATATGCTATGAATGCTGTCCGCGCACCTGCATCTGCAAGCCTTGATGTCTGGCATAGGCGCATGGGACATATGTCCAAAGACGCGCTAAAGAGATATGCTCAGGAGTCAGTCAAAGGACTCCTTATTAATGATTCCCCTATGGAAGATGGACTTTGCCTTGGTTGCGAACTAGGCAAATCTACCCGTCTACCCTTCCCACCTTCCAAGAAACGTGCTTCAGAACCCCTTGAAGTCATTCACAGTGACCTTGTTGGCCCACTACAGAGCAACTCTATCCAGGGCAACAAGTACTTCGCCACGTTCATAGATGACTTCTCCAAAGCTGCAGTAGTCATCTTTATGAAATCAAAGGACCAGTTTAAGGACGCCTTCCTACACTACAAGGCGTGGGCTGAAAAACAACTAAGCAAGCCCATTAAATCCTTACACTCGGACCGTGGTGGCAAATATGTCAACAATGACCTAAAGCACATCCTTCTGGAAGCAGGAATCGAACATATGCTCACTATGCCTTATTCTCCACAACAGAATGGGAGAGCCGAGCGTTTTAACCGTACGGTTATGGAAAAAGGCACTAGCATGCTCCACCATGCAGGCCTTAGCCTTGGCTTTTGGGAGCAAGCAGTTCAAACTGCTGTGCAAATCTATAACCGCACTCCCACTCGTTCAAATCAGTGGAAAACTCCGCTAGAGCTCTGGGATGGTACAGTCCCAGATGTCTCCTACTTTAGAGTATTTGGCTGCAAAGCCTACTATCATGTACCCGAACACAACCGGCGCAAACTAGATCCTAAATCAAAGGAAGCCGTGTTTGTGGGCTATGAACCCTTTTCAAAGGGTTACAAACTCTGGGATAGACATAGCCGGTGCTTCATCTCTTCACGAGATGTTACATTTGATGAAGACACCTTCCCATCCCGCAGTGTTGTGGCTCAACACTCACAACCCTCTACCTCTCCCGCGTCTGGTGAACCCTTGAGTGCTCCCAGCGGTGAAGTTATCTTTGTAGTGCCTAGCCCGCCTACACCAGCTGTTGCCCCTACAGTGCCTCAGACTACACCAGTCTTTGTCATACCACCTCCGGCACCTGTAGTATTACAACAGCCTAGCACCCCACCCAATTCCACACCTGCTGTGGCAGACCAGACAATATATCACACTCCTCCTTCCCAAGCACCTCCCCCTACAAACTCTGCTCCCACACGTCGTCGTAGTACCCGCTCCATAAGGCCAGCTGTTGCTGCGCCTATACCTGCCCCAAATTTCAACAGGGAAGTGTCTCCTCCTAGGGAAACCCCTAGATCTCCCAGGAACACTCAGGTAGTCTCGCCTACACGTCCAAGGCGGAGCACAAGGGTACGATTCACGAATCCTCACTATTACACAGAGGACAACGACGAATTCGTGCAGGGTAGCAACAGGCTGGGAATGATGGACTTGCTAAATGCTGCTGAGGTACCCGGTTACAGGGACCCGCAGACATACAAGCAGGCCATGGAGTCTGAACAAGCTGGTGATTGGCTTGAAGCATGCCAGTATGAACTGGATGCTCTCACCAAGCTTGATGTCTGGAGACTTGAACCCCTTCCTGAAGGAAGGAAGGTGGTCAAGTGCAAATGGGTGTTCAAAAAGAAAGCGGATGGACGCTTTCGTGCTAGGCTAGTGGCAAAAGGGTTCACCCAACTAGAGGGGGTGGACTTTGACGAAACTTTCTCCCCAGTTGCCCGCTTTGAGTCCTTGAGACTACTTCTTGCGTTGGCTACGCTTGAAGACTGGCACATTCACCAGATGGACGTCAAATCGGCGTTTCTTCATGGGGAACTGGAGGAAGAAATTTATATGGAGCAACCTGTCGGTTTCGTCACAGCTGGCTCAGAGCACCTTGTGTGCCGACTACAAAAGGCCCTTTATGGCCTCAAGCAAGCTTCCCGCGCATGGAACATGCAATTCCATGGGGTCCTTTGCGACCTAGGCTTTACGCGGACGTACTCTGATGCAGGAGTATATGTATATCATCTTCAAGAGGGGGGTGATACACTTTTCGTTATCTTATATGTAGATGACATTACTATACTTGGGAGCTCCCTATCAAAGATCAATGATCTGAAAGCATCTCTATCAAGTCGATATGAGATGACTGATCTTGGTGAAATCCAGTCTTACCTAGGTGTCAACATCACCAGAGACCGTGCAAACTGCACCATGGAAATCAACCAGTCAGATTACATCCGCGATGTGGTTGAGCGGTTTGGGATGCTAGATTCCAACCCAGTATATACCCCTCTTCCCTCTGGCGCCGAGGCACACTTGATCAAATATGACGATCAGGCCTCTACTTCTGAGATAAAGAAGTATCAACAGATAATTGGGTCTCTGCTCTATGCGCAGATTGGAAGCAGACCCGATATATCCTTCGCTGTTGCGCGCCTTAGCCAGTTTGCTTCCAACCCCTCACCTCAGCATCTACGCCTAGCAAAATATGTCCTGGCATACCTTAACAGTACTAAGGACCATAAGTTACGCTATGCTGAAGGGAATGGTGGAGAAGGCCTTCACGGCTACTGTGACTCTTCCTGGGGAGATCAGGAAGAGAAACACTCCACCTCTGGCTACGTCTTCCTGCTTGCCAATGGAGCCATTTCATGGTGTACCAGAAAGCAGAAGACCATTGCACAGTCTACCACAGAAGCCGAGTACATGAGCCTCTCTGAGGCCTCTAATCAAGCTCAGTGGTACACTACCTTCCTAGGGGAACTAGGGTATGAGGTTACCTCCCCTATTCCCCTACACTGTGACAACAAGGGTGCTGTAGACTTAGCATTAAACCCTGTCACTGGAAGGCGGTCCAAACACATCCTGATAAAGCACCATGTAGTCAGGGAATACGTAGAGAATAAGGTCATAGACCTGATACGTACACCCACTGGGGAAATGGTTGCAGATGGACTCACCAAGTCCCTGCCCAAAGACCCCTTTGACAAAATGGTAGCTGACCTAGGAATGGTGTAACAAGAGAATCAGAACATAGGATTGATAACCAGTCAATGGTCGTCGATCCTTGACTTAGAAACATAGTGCTGTTAAACAGTCAATGGTCGTCGATCCTTGGTTTATCAACAAGGACGTCACATTGTCAAAAAGCACAACATGTTCTCTGATCTCTGGAGCTAAGAAAAACCCTTCTTAGAACCCTGAAGAAGTTGGACCTTGGTCACAGATTCCTGCCCTTCAAAAAGTTGTCCTGTAGCAAGGACAAATGAAGCGCAAATGACCACCGTTTCGGATTGAGCGTCATCTTGTCTCCTCTGGAGAAGATAGTCCTTTATCAGGACTTACCAAGATTTCAACCTTGATCCCAATCTTCTGCGTAGCTCTTCACGCTCCAAAATTTATCACCTCTGTCAAATCATGGACTGCCTCTATCATGGAGGGATGTTGAGACACGACTGTATAAGTCACATGTCTCGTGGGATCTGATTGTGTCAGCCCATATACTATATTCGGTATCTGTCCCTTATGGACTCTTTTGGACACTCCGGACTTGTACGGACCGCTTTTGTTTATCTTTATTGTCAGAGTCACACATGACTCTTATTGTTCTCTATTGTTAAGATACCGGTATTGTCTGCTTTAGGCAGCTATTGTTCTCTGCCCTCCAATGGCATTTCTCCCTCTGGCGCACAGACCACATGTATTGTGTTTGGGTCACCAGTGCGCACAGACCATTCTTAGCTAAGCGTCCTGTATATAAGGACTGCTATTTACGCCTTCACACTTCAGAGTTTACTTCCCCTCTGAAGTGTAAGTCCCCTTTACCTTTCTCTTTACACTACCTTTACTCACAGACAGTTTGTAGTAACTTGTCTATTAGGTGTGTATATATATAGAGTTTACTTCCCCTCTGAAGTTAACTTGTCTATTAGCTTCTTGCTATTTGTCTCCTCGCTTGTTAGTTCTGCGCTCAACAGATATGATGGCCTGGCACTCAATGACTCTGAGGTCCCTGACAGCGACTTGGACAACAACAAAGAACGACTTCAACAGTCCCTTGGTGACACCCAGCTAGTCCTGAGCTTACAGACAGCTGATGATGTCGACCTCAAGATGGGCGTGGATTTGCAAGAGTGTGTGGAAGCCCTGGATGAAGGGGATGAGACAGACAACTCGGACGATGACGGTGATGATTCCGACTTTTTCTGCTAAATTTTGGTATAGACTGCAAGATACATCCTTTAGTTAACATGTCCAGACCATTCATTCATGAGGGGTGATACCAGTGATCCACTTGCAAGAAAATTCGTTTTCATCCATTGTCAAGTAAACAAAAATTGTACAAGTCGAATTTCTCACGGCCCGTTTCGACAATCCCTCTACGAGTGTGCCCAGGCTATAGACAAGTGACTCGGCTAGCAGCACCCTTCAAACTCCGACACCTTGCAACCTCCGCTAGCCAAAAAGTCACTTGTCTGGTGCCTGGTTTCACGAGGCTACGGTCCGACTACATATTTTTAATGCCAGAGCAGACTGATTTATCCGACTCATCAGACTGAGGTCACGAGCAGCTATTTCCGAGGGGCGACTTTGCACCGGACGGGCTCTAAAAATATCGCAGACACGGTTTATAATTGGTCCCCGATATTATTATCAAATCATAATAGCTGTCTCCTGACAACTCCTAAAAATTCCGTAACTGACACGAAATCGTGATCATAAATGATTATAAATGCCGATTACGGTTAGTAGTGCAAAAAATCACTAACGATTTCCGGAGCCCAGACGAAGCGTCTTGTCCACTCCAAACTTATAGCCAGCTGAATTTACTGTCCTCTGAAGATTTTGTTCATATTTCATTTCAGGATGCAGAAGACCAAGCAGAAGACATCCGAGCTTACGTGCACATCGCCGGCTTCGATTTCGTTATCACGTATAAATTTTCTTCATCATGATATTGGTGCGGGATCTCATTCAAGTTGGAACCCACCTCGGAACCCGCACTTCAATGCTCCCTAAGAAGTTCCAAGATACCCCTGAGCTTGAGGAAGAAACGCCTCTTCTGTGCGATGGAGGTACACCACGAACAGAAACACCTCTTCCGATTACCCAGATCGTCGTCCTGCTCTTGTGCCAGATCGCTGAGCCCATCACGTATCTCTCCATTAATCCATACATAAACCAGGTACGCCCCTTCAATTCACATTACTTAGGTTCTTACCAACGTCTACCTCAGCTTGTCAGTGAGCTCCCAATCGTTGGTGGTGACGAGAGGAAGGTCGGGTACTACGCAGGATGCATAGTATGTCTCGTCTCTGCTCCATTCTTCCGTGGCGCGCTGACGGCATTCATAGGTGTCCTTGTACTTTGCTGCTGAGGCAGTTACTGTGCTCCAATGGAGCCACCTTTCTGACAAAGTAGGCCGCAAGCCCGTACTTCTATGTGGCCTTCTAGGTACCATCGTCTCCAGCATCCTTTTTGGCCTTTCCCGCTCTTTCTCGGCACTTGTCCTCAGGTATGTGTGCGGCTCGGATTCAGGGAGTCGTTCAACTAACTGGGTTGGCATAGCCGTTGTTTGCATGGTATGCTCAATGGGAACATCGGTGTCATGAAGAGCATGATGGCGGAGCTCACTGATGAAACGAACATGGCACGAGGCTTCTCATTGATACCAGTAACTTGGGCTGTCGGTAGCACCGTAGGGTTTGGCACATCGCTTCTTTCCTTTGTTCTTGGCTGATATTCGGACCCTAGACCCTTCATTGGTGGTGTGCTATCGCGGCCACAAGATCGTTGGCCAAATGTCTTCACGCATCGTTTCTGGGGAGAATACCCATACTTCTTGCCATGTCTTGCCACCGCTGCATATGCTCTCCTATTATCTATTCTGGTTGCTATTTTCTTGAAAGAGGTTGGCTCTCTGTTCTTTCAGGAAATGCTCTGTTGACACGTTCACCTAGACTGTGAGTAGCGACCAGGTCAATTCGGACCCTTCCCAAGTGGGAGAGGGAGAAGTACTGGATGGACCTGTGAAGGACCAAGAGAGGTTGCTTCCATTGCGCGCTCTGCTAACGAGACCAGTGGTGGTATCGATTGCGAATTACTGCATGATTTCACTCCTCGATATTATTGCTCGATCTCTTATCCCGCTCGTCTGGTCGACGTCGGTCGAGTTTGGCGGGCTCGGGATGAGCCCGGCATCTATCGGTTTGTGGACATCAGGGTATGGGGTTTTGAACGGCATCTTTCAATTCGTCGCCCTCCCACGCATTCGTCGGGCAGCTTCGGCCCGCGGGGCAGTCTTTATCGCCTGCATCATCCTTTTTTTCCCACTGTACATCATATTCCCTCTCGAGAGCCTGGCATTACATCAGTCCAGTCTCAACCCGAACCGGGCGGCAAGGCTGCTCATGACACTGCAGCTCTCGGATAGCAGACTTTCGCTAACATGGGACTCGGTAAGTTGCCTAGCAGCATTAAATTGTGGGTGGTCGCTGAAGTGGTACGGGTCGATCAGGCGTGATATTTATGTACATATCCTCTGCTGCACCCAACAAGTGGTCTCTCGGCGCTACGAATGGAGCCGCGCAGACGATGGTCTCGATTCAGCGCGCGATTGGACCTGCTACCTGCCACGTCGCTGTTCGCGTTCTCACTGGAGAACAACATCTTGGGCGGAAACCTTGTGTATGTGGTGCTGCTCGCCCTTGTGTGGGTTGGGCTAGGCGTCGCTGTGCAGCTTCCGAGGGGCATGTGGAAACATAACGAACGAAATTTATGACAGGGATGGGCAAGTCAAATACGGTTCGAACTGATCTTATTCATGTAGAACAGAGAACAAATATATACTACTTCTACATTCATCTTGAAAGCTGCCTGGGTGTTATCTTGGTTCCACTTGCTCGATGCACGTGGGCTCCACGCTGAAGCCTGGATTCAAAGTCATGATTCAGCAAATTTTATGAGCGAATTCTAGGTCCTCCAGAATTCGCGGAGTCGTCAAGGAACAAAAATCGAGTCCGCCGGAGCATGCGTGTCACGCAGCGTAGTACAGCTCGAGGCGGAGGTACTAGCCATTGGAAATATTTTTGAGAGCTTTAGGAGACAAACTGAATATATCTGCTTGACATCGACATCACGATACGGGCGAAGAGGGGATGATGTCGGCTGTTCGCAGCCTGAGGCCTGAGTACTGAGTCCGAGTGTTCGCTGTCACGCGTCACGGTCGATGAGAACTCGGCTTAAAGAGGCAATCAGGCGCCGGGATGTCTCTGATAGGCAACGTGATGACGCCCCTCCGCACGGGCACCTAGTACTGTACTACGAGGCGGGCGATTCCAACATTTCCTCGAAAATGGGGATTTCCGAATACCAAATCTACCACAACAGTACAGGCCTGGCATTAGGTCGATGATTGTGCTGTTGAGATGACCATTGGCACGTGCACGGCAGCAATCACAATGATGCCACGACGGTGTGATTTCATGGAAAGGCTTCCTTGGCTCGCCACCGGCGAACCTTCTAATCGAACCGATCTTGAGGCCACCAATGGTCCCTTTAAGTCGGCGCTACTGCCATTGGCATTTCTTCCTTCCTTTAGCCCCCCATGGATTCAGAGACGCTGCCTAATACCTCCCCAGAGTATTTCCCATCCACAGATACCGTTCGTCAGACTTCGGGCACCACTGGTGAGTCGCGTCGCTTCTGATGTGGCCGTGATCACTGTTACTCATTTCGGCCACTCTATAGTCGATGCACAGGTCTCAAATGCGTACCAAATGCGTGGCATAGGTATGTATTTTACAAGGCTGTGGTGCATCGGTCTGAATTTTAAGGCACTACTACAGACCCGCATGCTGCTGCATCTGGTACTGACATTCCTGTGGACTTGGCCGATGAAGTTGTGGGTATGTATCGCCTCATGGACCTCATCAGCGAATCTGGGAGCAATGGATTCGGTGAGAAACCTTCACGTTCTCTATGGAACAACCTCGTTGGTTTCGAGGCGCTAATCTGGTAGCATAGTCGATAAAGTGATTATCGTGCAGGAATCTCTTCAGCGCTTCATCAACGCGGTATCCCCTGGAGCATACGCGTCTATCACTAAAGTCGATTTCAAGATTCTCGACCGCCTTTCAATCAAACCCTTAGGGATATATGGATGCAAGGACGAAATTGTGCGCCTGTTGCAGTCTATTGGCGCGGTTGATGAGAAATTGTGTGTGGTTTATGTTTGTTTCCACGTAATTTATTTTCTTGACTTGCCCCTCAGAGCTTGCTTATTGCTCGCACCAAGTGATGTCGGCGGCTCCCAGCGGACCCTCTCCTCCGGCCTATATATCGTGACGGCTAGCGCAGCCAGCCCAGCAGATGAGCGTCACTATGTCATCTACTGGCCCGAAGATTCGACATGGGATGACTCAGCAGCATCGTCTGTGCGCCGCAATAGAGTCACCTTCATGCGGTGAATACCTTTTTATATCTCGCCTCTCTCCCCTTTAATTTTCTATTTGGCAGGTATCTCACGAAGATGTGCGACCAGGTAGTCGCACTGATATCCGCCGGTCACTCAGCATCAATAGTCTGGAACGATGAGGACAGAGACAGCATATCTATAGATATGGATGCTGGCGATTCGGAAAGGTTATTCACGTTTGAGGTCGCGAAGACAAATGAGCAAGAGGAGAGTGCGGTTTCACGTCCTGGATTCCAGGTGACACCTTCAGCTTCATGTTCCTCAGTTGGGCTCTGACATTTCACAGATAAATTCGCGCACCATCGTGCCTAATCAAGCACCTCCCGGCTGCCAGGTTGATCCCTCCCTTTTCGTTCCTCGGCTTATTCCCGGAGAAACTGTGCAAGGTCTTTTGACGGCCATTTATATCCCTCCTCGAGTTAGAATCGAACCGTTCGACCAACGTTCATATAACCGGGTTGCTCTATCAGCGCTGCTGTATGTTCCCAAGCCAAAACACCCTTAACACACCGTTTTTACACCCTTACAGGACGGGCAACACGCTTGTTTTGTCAGAAGACCTAGATGAGGATTCGGTGCTGACTTTGGTCGATGTAGCGCTAGGGGGCCTCCATCCAGAGCAATGCGACGAGTGGCTTGCCTTAAGTCAGTATATTCGCGACCTATTCATGCAAGAGAAGGCGAAGAGGAAAAGTGCCATTGCTCGCGACATTAAAAACGTTGAAGACTCATTGCAACGTACGCTTCGTGAGGAAGTCGTAAGACACGTGATCAACTTCTTTCCGTATGTCGTACTCAATCATCCCTTACTCATATGCTGAGGCTGTTCATCTGATACAGGACATTGGATCGCGATGGGTTCTTTATCAACGTGCGAGTACATGGCGAAAACTTGGGAACTGAAAGTAAGGGCCTAGAAAGGGCGGCATTCACGTAGTAGTGGCTTATCGCTCTTGCTAGATTCGGTGCAGCCTTCCGATATTCGCGCGCAGTACCCCACGTTTGGGAGCATATATGAGAAGTATATGAAAGATACCAGGTTCGACGACGTGCCGAGCAAAGGCCGGGAATTCAGGGCCCTGAAGCTAGGCGTACTCTCTCTGTGGCGGCTTCAAAATGAAAACAAACGCATGCGCCCAGATACACAATCCGCATTGATCCAAGCTCTCGTTGTTGAACGTAATTTTCAGAAAGCATTCCAACTTCTTCGGAGAAGGTACAGCACGTTTGCTCGAACGTTTGCCTCGTTCTGGTATGGTTCAAGGGAGGGGGAAGCTTTTAAAAACCAAATGAAGCATTACGCGGCCCAGGTCTCCGACGCGCAATTTCTGCAGCTGCTCCAGCGGGAAGATAATGAAGCTTTGCAATCTACTGTTCAGAACGCGAAGGCCCTTGCGTATACAGAGCTGTCGTCCTCGATCGACACCGTGCTAAAAACGATGGCGCGTGATGTTCTGACAATGCAGCAAGACCTTTGTGGAAGAGAGGTTCAGCTCCAACTAGAGAACGAAGAAAGGGAAACACTTAAGAGCGCCCTCGTGGAATTCATCGGCGAAATTAATAAAAAATCGGCAGATGGAAAAAATTCGTGAGTCCCCTTCCTTTCTTTGATGGACTGAAGCTGATTGATCACAGCACAATTTATCTCGATCGCATTGAAGTGGGGAGGGATAGGCGTAGCACGCCAGGTGTGTTATCGTCCGTTGCGGGTTCATGGCAATCACGAGCTAACGTGTTGTAGGACTAGACTATAGTGTTACGGGCCGCTCAGAGATGCCTCCCCAAGTACCCAAAACTGAATTATGGGTCCACCGTATGGACTTGACAAGCGATGACAAGCACAATATGCAGCTTGATCCAAAATATGTCCCTGCACCTACCATCAACGATCGCCTCTCATCGTCGTTCTGTCTCTCAATCTCGGCAGGAATCGCGTAAGATCCTTCGTTCATTTTACCGTTTCTCTATCTTATGATACTTTCCCAGCTTTTATCAACTCCTCGAAAACGAAAAACTCCTCCTTGTTCTGGCTAGCCGGGATAGGTTTCTCGTCTATCTCGAACGTCTACCAGTGTTAGATGCAGCTATTCAACGGGGCAAGCCAATTAAAAGTCTCAACCGTGATAAGCTAGGAAGAGGTGTCCTGTTTGCCTTTGACGAGACAAAGCGAACATTGGCCGTGTGCGCGTCAACGAAGGTACTGTCCCACTGTCGGCCGTTATACTAGCAATAGCACGACGATATCATTCTTATGACTATCCAGTTGCAGCTCCACATTTTCGTCTTCGACGAGACTTTCAAGACGCTTCAGGGGCAGGGAAGCGCCATCGATCTAGCTCCATGGTATAGCCAAGCAGAAAGTTCGATTCTGAATATGGCGTTTGTTTGCGGATGCGAGGAGGTCGCACTGGTAGACTCCAGCGCTCGGGTCCGGATCTTTTCCTTCATTACATTGCAATTCAGGTTTGTTCTCTGCCATTTTATAAGTATGGTCGACAGTGACCCCGCTCAATAATCCTTGGTAGACCGGCGTTAGTGCAGCTTCAAACTACGCCCAGTGCCGTATACTCAACACCAGATGGGTCTTGCCTCCTCATTCTTCATACTCACGATTTGGGGCCATCACTCACTGCGCACCATTTGGAGACGTTTGGCTCGAATGAGGGGATTGCCTTAGATGTTCCCGACTTTCCCCTTGAAGGCGCAGTCCTGACATCGATGGTTAGCAGAGGACAAGTCTTTTTCCTTGGTCTTGACATCAATGCGCAAGCTGTGAAGTCGGTCGCCATCGATATCACGAAGAAGGTCACAGAGTTTCTTTTCAAAGAGAAGGGAAAACATACCCCGAACGCGCGATCTACCCAGTACAACAGTTTACTTGACTGTCATGCCGACGTTTGGACGCGCTTCCCCGTTCTCCCGGCCGTGAAACGCCGAACGATAACGTCACTCAGCGAACGGCAGCAGAAGACGCTGACATTCATTACCGAAAATCACACGCAGCCTTTTGCGTCGTACTTCTCCGATCTCGTTCAAACGTTCGAAAAGACGACAAGAAAGCCCGCGGGAGATGAGTTGAGCGGGATCATGGTCTCTGCCGGGCGATTTGAGCCATTCTGGGACAACGTACTCTCGGCTTCGGACTGGAATGTTTCCCGCTATCGTCTCGGGGAGTGGCTCGTCGACCTTCTTTGTCTCATCCCCATCCATATCGCTGTTTGTCGCGATAATCGGTTTGTTCCTTTAGCGAATGGGGTTCTATCTGCGGAACTGGAAAGATCGCTGCTCGGTGCGGAGGTCAACCAAATAGTGGACAAACTATCGTTTGGATGGTATGAGTCGATCTTCCAGTCATATTTGGCATTGAAGGTACAGTACAATCTCCGGCGGTCATCTTTCCCGCACGCTCAACGACATCGACTTTCTGCAGCCCGTAAAAGTCGTGTCGTCGATGGGCCAACAATCTGTTGGGAAAAGTTTTTCGCTGAATCATCTTGTAGATACGTCATTTGCTGGGAGTGCGATGCGAACAACAGGTATAGTAGCGAAGCTTATGAGGTGAAGATAAGCTGAAATGTGTTAATAGAGGGAGTATGGATGTCTGTGACGCCAACTGATGAGGCGCTTATCGTAGCGCTTGACTTTGAAGGTCGTAACGATAGCTCTAGTCTAACTCACGTCGTGACTGATCTCCATGCAGGGGTCGACAGCATTGAACGGTCTCCTCAAGAGGACACGCTCCTTGTCTTATTCAATACGGCGATATCGAATCTCGTAGGCAGACCACATTGTAACGGAGACTTTTCTGACCATCCATAGGTCCTCTTCCGCAACAACTTTGCATTTAGCCGAGACATTAGCGGACTGTTTCAGTCATTCCAATCCAGCGCGTCTGTCTTGGATCCGGTGACCAATCCGACCCTCTTCCAGTCAACGCTTGTCATAATCATCAAGGTGAGTATTTGGACACGACTGCCGTCACGTCATTTGACGTCTCATGTAGGATGTTGTGGAGACTGATACGGCTGAAATCACTCGCGAGTAATAGTTCCGTGTAATCCATGCGTGACAGCTATGTTAAGTCGCTGGTTCAGGTTTTCTCTCAAGTTCCAGAAGATTGTGCAACAAGAGCAAGACGCCAACTTCATCTCTCGCCTCCACGGCGGTCGATTAAACATTATTCCATGGCCTGTGATCGAGTCAAGAAATTTCTACAAGTTGTTTGCGACACTTAAAAAGCGGCTCGACTTACAAAAGATTTCGCACCCGGCGGCGGGGGAATTCCTTTACACGATCAAGACCCTTATGGCGAAGTTGAAGGTACGCACCCAATTTTTTTTTCTGTCAAGGTTGAGTTCATGACGGTCTACTCACAGGCTAATGACTGGGGAGCGCTTTCCCGTTCGTCGTCGCTTCGCCTTTATCCGCACGTCTTATTCACTCTTCCAACAGATACCATGGCAGAGAATCGTGCTAAATCGCTCTCCGCGCTCCTTCTGATCGCGTTGGCTACAGGATATTCTGAGGTTGATCCAGAGCCCGAACCCCTCAAGGTTCGTATTGACCCTCTGGATTGTGAACGGCATATCTTACATATTCCGCAGAACTTTGATTCCGACCTGACTGTGGAATGCGATGATACGGAGGCACGGTTCGCTATTTTTGACCGGGAGCAACCCCCACCGGACGAGATCGAAATGTATCTCGCCGTCCTACTGGAGTCAAGGAATATTGGAACCCCCCGACAGCTTATTTCTGACCCCGATTGGGTGGGAGAACTCGCGTCGCACCTAAGTCGGCTGGTTGACCTACGTGTTAACCACGTCAAACGCTGGTTGGACTCGAATTTGGAGAGGTTCGAAGGTGGTCATGCCGCCATCGAGGATCTACGCAGAAGTTTCGACAGAATGGTCATCGAGATGACGGCTAATGTCCAACTTTGCAGAGCTCAATGCGCGTCGTGCCATCTTTTCTGCATTCGCAGTCGGCTACATGAGGGCGACCACAGCTGTCAAACCACCCATAAGTGTATACATAACTGTGAATTTTGTGGGGATTCTATGAAGCTCTGCGGCTCAGCGTACGTTGACTGTCCCACTTTGATTACTCTCAGTTAACGAGGCCATAGCGCCGGACATCCCGGGGAGCACGTGTACGTGGAGTGGGTGCTCTGATGTTCCTACTTCTCATCGGCGTGCAGCTGTATCGTCGGCGCTCACCTGTGTGGCGAGCCTTGTAAATTATCGGGGAGGCGAGGCTGTCTACAAGATTGCACCAAGGTGGGTAGACCAGACATTATTAGAACCCAAGCTTATGCAATGTCAGGTTATGGGACATGCCGAAGACGACCATATGTGTTCCGCGCTTGTACATATGTGCGGTGAAGTACGTTCCCACATACTTTGCTGGGTATGTGTTAGCTGATGGATACGTCATTTTCATTATCGTCAGCCTTGTGCCCTCAGAAACGTAGAATTACAGGGAGGGAAGACGCTCTCTTGTCAGGGAAGCTGCAGTATTCCTAGGTATGTTTCATCTCCGATCTGTTCGTCTTCCAATAAACTGACCGTTCTACAGTGATCAAGGACACGACACACATTCCTGCGATTTGAGGCTCTGCCCAGCGACGTGCGAACTCTGCAAACGACTTTGTGGTCAACCGCACCTCCATGGGCTCACCCCCGGCGCGCATCACTTGTGTGGGTCAGTATGTTGCGTACTTCCCGCTTCGGACGAGTAGCCAAAGTATATTCCCTTCGACCAGAGAAGCGCATTCGTGTTCGAAGCCATGTGCTGCCCCAGGGATTTGCCAAATCGACACGTCGCCCCAGTCCATCGAAGATATTTTTACGGGCAGACATGAGACGTTCCAGTTCACAAAGGTGAGTCCAAAATGAAATATTCTGACGTATTTCTGACTCAAAACGGTTCGCCAATTAGTATGCGCAAGGTTCGTTGAACTTCGTTCTGGCTGGTAGGGTTTCGCGATGCTATATTGATCTCTGACACTGCAGTTGCAAAACGGATGCCGTGTGTTCTCACTATTCCACCGGGGCTGTTGTCACACGTGGGCGGTCATATACACAGCAAAGAGACCCAACCATTCCACTTCTGCGAAATGCGGTTCGTGTTTTCGCGGCGTACTCCGTCGTTATGCGGTTAATCGAAATCGTATAGCTGCGAGAACTGTGGCTACTTTTGTACCTTACCGCTGGGTAAGGATCTAGCTTGTCAGCCATGGCAACTGATTTATTATCTTTTTACCAAGGTCATACCCAACAGGAGCACGAAACAAGTCACGGGTCTATGACAGAGACCCACTGGGCAGTCGATGGTCCTGATGGCGCAAGTCTTGAACTAGGAGGTCGCAAATTCTCCTCTAACGATGAAGGTGCACCCATGATGTGCAACCTCGTTTGTTCGTCGATGGGCAGACACGTTCATATTGATTACTGCCGCGCTGACCGGGATGGGCCTTGCGATAGTGTTGGAGTACAGCATATTAACGACAGAATGCTTCCTAATCCGGACAAACCTAAGGATGCTGTCACTCACAGCCTTTACTGGCGTAGGATGGGTTCGTTACAGACGGCGTTTCCTGAGATCTCTTCCAAGCTAATATGTCGTCTTCGATGCTAGGTTTCAAAGGTCACGAGTTCACCTTTCCTGCGAGTTCTCCCGGATTCGTGCTGAGACATACAACTAGACCCATACACTCGTGACGAACAGGTCAACTTTGGTAAATGGTTTGTGATTGACACATCTTGCGTTCTGCGGAGTTGTTAATCATATTCCGTAGCGACGCTATGTGCTCGGGTATGCCTGAAGCTCGGTTCATTGCCACACGTTCACTAACTTCTGTTTTGATCAGGGCCCGAACACTTGGCGACTGAGATGGCACATGGGCAGCCGCAACCCTCGTACTGCACTTTACCCATGTTTCATCCCCTGAAGAGTACAAACGATCCTGTGGACGGAGTCGGTTATATATCCAATGATGGACACATGTTTTCATGCAAGAATCCCGCTGTAGTGCAGCAAGCCTTCCACGTGTAAGCTTACTGGTTTCGCGCGTGGACGTGTTGATTAAGCACCCCGTGTCCTACAGGATATTCGTTATTGACAGGTCAAGTGATGTCAGCTTCCTGGCGCACGTAAATCTGATGCTCTTCATGTCAGATCTTCTTCTATGTCGAATACTGACCGTCGACCCCTGGCGAACGCACCCGCAACAGACCGAATCCGTGAGAGGGCCGATAACAGGCTCGGCGCAGTTTATTCTGCTCTATACAGCTTCTGGTCCGCTCGTCACGCAGCTGTTACGTCGGATCAACAGAGCATTGGGGCGCGGCGTGATGCATACAGTGTTATTCTGTTCAACGCCACGACGAAAAACGTTGTGGCCAACGATTTCACGAGCTCCCCGGACCAACTTTTGGATATCGTCTTGAACGAGCAGACCGAATGGGGGACGAACTTTGCGGCGGCCCTCCAAGCTGGCCAAGAAGTCATGGCAGATAACTGGAGCACTGAAAGGTTCGCAACCCTATCTTTCGGCCTCCTTCTGTTGTCATCGTAAACTTCCCAGAACACCCATCATGATTTTCCTTTCGGATGGGGAAGGCTCGTTGCCTGAAACGGAAATTCACGATCTTTGTCGCTCCGCGATCCAGCATGGGTGGACTTTGCCCTTCCAATCCCAACGAAGCACTAACGGGCCAATTAGAAAACCGCTTTCGTTTCATGCTGTTGGCTTTGGCCCAGATGTGCCCTCGACATCTTCTGGCTCTAATAGGTAAGTTCGATTCTACGTATACGGTATACAAGAGGCCGCTGACAGGCTGGTTGTCCTCCTGTCCTTCCTTTAGCCGAAAATACTCCACCCTACGCACGATGGCGCGACTTGCCCTCGGAATACAGACAAAGGCTCCCCCAGACCCGTTATTCCCTGCAGCAGCAAGGGTCCCTTCGTCTTTCACTTCCGCTCTTGATACGGTGAGCACCCACGCAGCGCACGCGAATAACGTGGCTGACATAGCTAAGGTGCGACTCGCGGAGACATTCCTGGGAATTGCGGAGTCGCTGAGAAAGACGCGGGGCTCATTAATGCGCTGATCCTCCACCTTCTTTAATCACATTCTGGAACCGTCGTGAGTCTGTCCCGCTGCTGCACTGAACAGGAACCTGTAAAACATTCTGTCTGTAATCACTTGTAAATTTGTAATACTCCAGAAAGGTGGCACAGATAGGATGCAGAGAGACTCGGACCCCAGAACCGGCTAGTTATGACAAGTGTGCGTCGAATCGTACGGTATTGGTCTTTTCAGTTCAGTCCCCCCATAGATCTCACGACACTTGTGGAGTGCCAACGAAGAGACGCCGTTCCTTCAAAGTGGAATCACTACGGAAACTGGCGTCGCTGGCTAGAACCCAGATCGCAATTCCGAGTCTCCTCTCAGCCTGAGTACGGATCACCGAGTCGGTCGTGTCCCACTCCATGGGACCTTACCTCAACCAGGGCGCGAGTAAGTACACGTTAAACATACGGAAGAAGTAACGTAAGGTACTAACCTCAGGCTTTGGGAAGGAAAGATTGAGGTGTCTAGTGCGTAGACTATGAAGTTATTATGCCTTGTATTATGCTGTAGAAAATAAATTTCTTTGAGGTAGAATGCGAAGACCGCCGTGCCGGTCGGGCAGCTGCCAGTCACCAGTGAACCCAAGAGTGAACCCGCAGTTCTCCGCAGTTGCCGGTACAGCCGGCCCGAGATTGTCCGACCCTATACGGCGACGGCGGTCCAAGTGAGAGTCACCAAAACAAGTAACTTAACTCAGAAAACCCAGGGATAGCGATCTCACTTCCATCAGTGGCGGACTCGGAGTGGTCCCAGCAGCTATAAACATTGGATACCGAAACCCATGTCTCTCAGGAGGTTTGAAGATGACCATGTAGCCGATGAGGAGACACCTTTCCTCCCAGACCAAGAAGTTCCACCCGACTCGAAACCGAGTCGGACGCCGCTACCGATGGTCCAGATCTCCATCCTCCTCACAGCATGGCTCGCCGAGTCCATCATCTCCAACTCCATAAGTCCTTACCTCAACCAGGTTCAGTCCACTCTTCGCCTTGCCCATCAGTGCTGAACTCAATTTTCAGCTCGTGAGAGAGCTCCCGGATGTCGGTGGTGACGCGCGGAAAGTCGGGTACTACACGGGGATAATAGTGCGTTTTCCTTTCTCTAGAAGTGTGGATATGGACCAAACTTCGTGATAGGTGTCTCTTCGCTATGCAGCTGAGGCTACCACTTCATTCCAGTGGAATCGCCTGTCCGACCACGTCGGGCGTAAGCCTGTTCTTTTGGCGTGCCTCGTGGGCACCACTCTTTCCATTCTCCTGTTTGGCTTGTCCCGTTCCTTTCTGGCGCTTGCCCTAAGGTGCTGCATAATGCATATTCTCGGGAGCGATATACACCGACTGACTTGAGGATCACAGCCGATGCTTGCACGGTGCGGTAATGGGACACATCGGCGTCGTGAAAAGTATGACAGCGGAACTCACGGACGAGACGAATGCTGCCCGAGGGTTTTCAATGCCACCGGTGGCTTGGTCACTCGGTTACGTGATTGGGCTCGTCGCTTTGTCCTGCTTTCTCTCAATTTTGAGCTGACTTGCCAGATTCCTTTAGTCCCCTTATCGGTGGTATCTTGTCGCGGCCGCAAGATCGCTGGCCACATATATTCTCCCACCCTTTCTGGGCAGGCTACCCATACTTCTTGCCATGTCTCGTAGCTGCTGCATTTGCATGTCTCTCACTCGTCATTACGAGATTGTATTTGGAAGAGGTTTGTACTTTCCTCCTCTTTAAAGAGGGTTGTGTAATGACGCCGCCCAGACGTTGAACTCGAGGCCCTCAGAGGAGCTCCAGCTTGCAAGACCCAACTCTCATGTTCCTCAGGGAGATGCCTGCGATAGTCCAGATCTTGATATGACACCAAATGAATCGAATAAGCCACCGCCGCTGCGCTCTGTGCTCACGAGGCCAGTTGTCGTCACTACTGCCAATTACGCGATGCTCGCGCTGCTTTACTCTGTAGCGGGGTCGTACATTCCGCTTGTGTGGTCGACACCGATCGAGTATGGTGGACTCAACCTGAATCCGGCATCCATTGGCCTGTGGTTGTCTGTGTACGGGGGCATGGGCGGCTTCTTTCAATTAGTCTTCTTCCCACACTTCGTCAGCCGTTTTGGCCTGCGGCGTGTCTTCGTATTCAGCATCGCTTCGTGCGCCGTCATCTATGCTCTTTTCCCCTTCGAAAACTTGGCCGTGGCCGGTGGTGGCCCAAACTTGGTCGTATGGCTGCTCATAATCTTGCAGGTCTCGTCATTGTGCATTTTCGATATGGGATACGGTAAGGTTTTTTCAAACCCCATGCGCTTTAACTCACACGCAGATACTTACGACGTATGTGGGGTCACTCAGGTGCAATGAACATGTACGTTTCATCTGCCGCTCCCAACAGGCGGTCGCTTGGCACCGTGAATGGGCTTTCGCACGTGGCGAACTCGGTTGTGAGCGCCGTTGGGCCAGCCGCCGCGGACTGGCTATTTGCGTTCTCCCTGACGCATAACATACTGGGCGGAAAATTTGCGTACGTCGTACTCCTTGGTGTGGTGTGCGGTGAGTTGGGTTTGTCCACGCAGCTTCCGAAGAATACCTGGACACGTCGTCGTGAGGAGTAGGTAGCTTAGAGGTACCAGATAGGTAGAGGGTCAGTCGAGCCGCTCGACAGGAACGTTTAGTCTATTACTACGTATGCAGTGACGCGCTTTAGCCCGTCTTCGCGAGTCGCTGCTCCGCTGTTACGATGGGAAGTTCCGTGTCGCGCTGGGCTGACTGTGAGGGGAGGCAGGAGCTCAGACGGGTGACGACTCGGACGCCGAGAGGCGGTCGGTATTAGGCTGTATTACTCAGTGGTGAAGGGTAGATGTCATAAAATTCCAGGTGGCACGAGATAGGAAAATGCATAGAGATTGGGCGAAGCGCTTCTGGATCGAAAATGAGAGTCCTTGTAGCCAAGGCGAAGTCGCGAGCCGCGCCGTGGGCGGACAGGTGGTGGCACGTAAAGAGGAATGAACACGTCTCGCTCGCAAAAATGCTCACAAGACACCGCTGCTCGTTCCGAGTCCTCCGAGTCGCTCTGCCATAGACCGGCTTTATATGCTAGTGTACATCGTGGGACGTTCAAGTTCATCTATAATTGAGTCGATGTGGTTGAAACACTTTCACGAATACTGATGGGTTCCCAACATTTCTCCCAATCTTGCTCCCAATCCCGGATCGAAAAGCTTGTACATCGCCCTGAAGATGTCAGCGGGCAGCGGGCCATAGTATCCAATCTTGTCCGATAATATCGCGGTGTCCGAGTCGGCGTCAAACAGTCTATTCGGGTTGTGCCAGTGTCTCCTAAAGCTCGCAAAAATCTTTCCGAGGGCTCGTAGTACTACCTCCGCATTCTCGAGTTGTACTTCGCACGCGCATGTCCCGACACTTGATTATTGACCCTTGACGACTCCGCGACTTCGGGAGGTCCTAAAATTCGTCTAAAATTCATAATAATGAAAATACCGACTCGGAATCACGACTCCAGACGCCTCTTAATCCTGGCTTCAGGGTGGAGCCCACGTGCCCCAAGAAGGACGAGTAAGTTGAAGCAAAACCACACCCCGGGTGTGACACCCGGGTATCACAAAGGACGAGTGCGAAAGAATCATGTCTATCCTCTCTATGTGAATTTGTCTAAGGTACAAGCTGAGCAAGAAGCTGACGTCAGTTCGAACCGTATTCGACCTGCCCTTTTTTCGTAGATTTACTATTCGTTATGTATCCACATGTTCTTTGGGAGCTGCGTAGCGGCGCACAGTCCAACCCACACAAGGGCGAGTAGCACCACATACACAAAATTTCCGCCCAGGATGCCGTTCTCCAGTGAGAATGCGAACAGCGACGCGGCAGCAGCAGGTCCGATCGCGCGCTGAATCGAGACCATCATCTGCGCGACTCCATTCGTAGCGCCGAGAGACCGCTTGTTGGGTGCAGCAGAGGATATGTACATAAATATCACACCTGATTGATCCGCACCACTTTAGTGACCACAGACAATGTGAGCTGTTGGGCGACTCACCGAATCCCATGTCAGAGAAAGATGTCGCCAAGAGCTGCAGCACAATAAGTAGCCCTGCTGCCAGGTTCAGATCGCAACTGGAATGACGTAACGCTAAGTTCTCGAGGGGAAACAGAATGTACGATGGGAAATAAAGTATTATACAGGCGATAAAGATGCGTCGTGGGCCGAAGCGCCCGACCATGCGTGGGAGGGCGACGAATTGAAAGATGCCGTTTATGAACCCATATCCTGATATCCACAAACCAACTGATGTCGGGCTCATGCTAAGCCCGCCAAACTCAACCGACGTCGCCCAGACGAGCGGCATAAGAGCTCCAGCTGTAATATCGAGCACCGCAATCATGCCGTAATTCACAATCGATACCACGACTGGTCTTGTTAGCAGAGCGCGCAATGGCAGTGGCCTCTCTTGGTCCTTCACAGGCCCATCCAATATTTCTCCCTCTCCCACTCGGGAAAGGTCCGAATCGACCTCGGTGTTGGGCTTCATGACGGGACCGCTGTTCACAGTCTAGGCGAAGGTGTCAGCAGAACGCTTCCTGAAAGAGCAGACAGAACCAACCTCCTTCAAGAAAACCGCGGCCAGAAAAAATGATAGGAGACCATATGTAGAGGTGGCGAGACAGGGTAGGAAGTATGGGTATTCGCCCCAGAAAGGATGCGAGAAGACATTTGGCCAACGATCTTGTGGCCGCGATAGCACACCTCCAATGAAAGGCCTATAGGTCCGGATATGAGCGAAAGAGCAAAGAAAAGGTGTAATATATCAAACCCTATGGTACCACCGACAGCCCAAGTTACTGGTATTAATGAAAAGCCTCGTGCCATGTTCGTTTCATCGGTGAGCTCCGCCAGCATACTCTTCATGACACCAACGTTTCCATTAAGTACACCATGCAAACAACGGCTAAGTTAGCTCTCTTGGTTAGCTCACTCAGTTAGGCCATTCCCTGGATCCGGGCCGGACACACCTGAAGACAAGCGCCGAGAAAGAACGGGACAGGCCAAACAGGATGCTGGAGACGACGGTACCTAAAAGGCCACACAGAAGTACGGGCTTACGGCCTACTTTGTCAGAAAGGCGGCTCCATTGGAGCACAGTAACTGCTTGAGCAGCATAAAACAATGACATCTACGAATACCGTCAGCGCGCTCCGGGAGAGTGGAGCCGGAGCCGGCGAGAGTCGGAACAGATGACTCAGAGACATACTAGCAGCCCTGCGTAGTATCCGACCTTTCTTTCATCACCACCAACGACTGGGAGCTCACTGACAAGCTGAAGCAGACGTTACCTAGAACTTATGTGGTGAGAGTTGACGAACGTAACTTACCTGATTTACGTAGGGTTTAATCGACTGAGATGTGATGGGCTCACAGAGCTGTAATAAGAGCAGGATAACGATCTGGGTAATAGGAAGAGGTGTTTCCGTTCGTGGTGCATTTCCATCGCGCAGAAGGGGCGTTTCTTCCTCAGCTTCGGGAGAACCTTGGGACTTCTTAGGGGGCATTGCCAGTGGAGTGCGGGTTCTCCAATTAGACCCCAGCACAACGAAATTTTAGGTGGTGAACCCGGAGTTGGGAACGGCCGAAATAGGCGAAAGCAGCCAATTTCTTTCGGGCCTAAGCTAAGGTTGAATTCGGGTATCTTCACGTGACGAGCTCATCAGCAAGCAAACATGACATGAAGATCTCCTGCTACCTAGTACTTATTTTCGGTAATTAGGGACAAGTTTAGTTACTGAGAAGAAATGCTTTGTCGCTAGAAGCCAGCTTAGACCGGCTAACTATGCCAGTATGGTGGTTGAAACACTGGCACTGTATGCGGAAGTACTAGTCCAGATTCGCTGGCCGAATCAGCAACGGCAGCTGCGGTCCCGCAGCAGGATTTGACGCAACGACAGGGCGACCGACGATCGAGGTCTTACGCACGATATCCTCCGCGGGCAGGGCCAACTCGAACTCGAACGCGCGGACCAACGTGAACAAAATGGCTTTGATCCTGCATCATGATTACAAATGAGTTACATCGCGCGCAACACGAATTACGCTTGAACATCACGCACTCTACGACGGAGAAGCGATAACCGATGCAAGCGTGCGTGCCGGCGATGAACGTCAGCAAGTGGCCATATACGCTCGGAAGCGCATGCGCTGCTTCTGGTACACTTTCCCATCGCTCTGGCCTGACCACGCATCGCGCGCTCCATGTTAGGCTATGATACCATCGCGCCACAACATGGTAAGAGACAGCTGCATACCTGAACTCATTAGCATCTTCGCCCCATATCTCCGTCGAGCGGTTCAGCAGGCGAATAGGGATGGTAACAGTGTCCCCCTTGGACAACCTGTAGTGTCATACATTTGAGCGAGTCAGCGGACTTTGGCTTTTAGTCGTACGCACCGGATCGAACTCTGCATGATACCGCGGTTGTCTTTGAATGGCTTTCGCAACGGGATTTCCCCATCGTGCATTGCAATGCGCTGCGTAGCCGACACGGGCGCATTGAGGCGCAGCACCTCGCGTACGACGCCTTCGAGGTACGGGAGCGCATTCAGCTGGTCCATCGTCGGCATGTCGGTCTGGCACGTGCGCAGTTCTGCACGGAGCGTCGTCTGAACCGTAGGATGGTACGAAAGTGCGAACAGCGTCCAGGCGATGGCCGTGCTACGCGCGAAAAAGAGTTCGACGATATTCCTAACATGAACTGGGTCATGTATAACACCCACCTCGAAGTCTCATGTCCGGCTATGAGGAACGTGGGTAACTCTAGATCGCAAGGTCAACCCATTGAGCCGAAGATCTCAACCGAGACGGAGGAAGGCACTTACGCGACAGGATTTCCTCGTCGCTCATCCGCATACTTTCAGGTATATCACTGGCTATGTTCGACTTGATTAGCAGGCTGAGCAAGTCATGTCCCTGCACGTCGCGCTTTTCTACCACCCCAGAAGCATCCGAGCTGAGTTCAGCGAGTACGGCGGCTTTCTTGTCTTGAATAAGTTGAGAACCAATGCGTCGTATGACTTCTAACGAGCGATTGAGGGCACGGGAACGTGCAGTTGGCTGAAGAAGGGGTCATGCATGGCACTTTCTCCTTCGGATATAGTAGAAACTTACGATGGGACGAAACAGAGGAAAAAACAGTTGGAGTAGGAACATGAATTCCACTTTGATTGTAAGCATGGAACGAATGGACTCGTAAAGTTCGTTTTGATTTTCGTCAGGTGAGTGTAACGAATTGAAGGCATAATCGAATCCTGTTTGAGGCACAGAATAGGTGATGAGCACACCTTAGAGGTGAATTGAAGAGAGAGTGGGTCACCAGCCAGCCCAATGATGTCCAGCGTGACTTTGTTCAGCCAGGTGAAAGTATCAAGGCCCAGTTTTCCATCTTTTCGTGTTGATTTGGAAATTAGGTCCGCCCAAACGTCGCGAAGCTGCAGAATTGCTAGCACCAAATCAAGAGCCCAGCTTCTCTTGAAAGTGCTCACCTCTAATGATTTCTCGAGGAACAAGGACGTGAACTTTCGCACCTGAGCAGGACCGAACGCGGGATTCTAAATTAAATATAGAACCACAAATCCATGACACTCTTTGAAAACCGCGATCAAGAGGGCTCACCATGACCTTACGCTATAAAAATTACGACCGTGAGTCCTTTCCTGTGGTGATTACACCAACATACCTGCTTCCTATGCTGATCCCCTGTATGCGGCCACGTATTAGAACAGAAAATGAATGATCGTGGAACATTTCCCACCTTCTACAATTAGTAGGCCTACAGATAAAGCAATTATCAGGGCATTGCGGGTCGGACGAGAGAATGAAGTATTGTGCACCCTCGCCATCACCCAAACTGAATCTCAAAAAGTCCGACTTCTGGAATGTTTCGCCGTTCTGAAGGACATATGCAACGGCGACGGGGTCGACGGTCAGGAGCCTAAGCGCCTGCGAGCGGCAGAGTCGTTATATGATGTTGAACGAGGTTCGCTCTTTGGATGGAATCAAAGAGATAAGGACGCACCCCGAAACGAGCATGGTACCTCGCCACGTGCCCATATGTCTTCACCCACTCCTCTTGAAGGCGCGACGAATTTGGTTCTTGCACATCAACAAAGTTGCCCTTGAGCCAGTGTGCTTCCTTTGGCCCGGGAACATGCTGAAGTGGAGAACGATAGGCGCGGACATGGGCGCGGACAAGAACGTAGAGTATATATATCGCCGACAGGGAGAATAGGGCCAATGCCGAGATGAAGACCGTGCGAGCTGCTAGGACGAGCGACTGTTGACACAGGGACACTAGCCTGAGAGAGTCTTGCATGATGCAGTTGGGCTATGTTGGCTGGAGTCGGTCGATAAAATCTGAATCAGTAGAACCCACTTATCATCTTATACCTACTATTCCTCTTCTCAGCTATACTTCTGCAAGCGGCAAGCCCATCACTCTGCTGCGGCGCGCCCACAGCTGTAGGTTTGATGGACCCGGATCAAACTCAGTGTCAATCCCCGGTTTCCCCACATGCCAGTGAGATACTGATCCCGACGGCAACAAGTCACACATGATCTAACAGCTGTCGTATCATGCTAGTGACTACCGTGTAGTACCGGTCCGGCGGAAAACCTACGATTCTTCCTGAGTCCTGCCCGTCCCCAAACTTGCCCCCAAAGCGAAATTTCTCTGGAGTGTGCTAACTGTGGGACAACGACAACGCCCTTATGGCGTCGTGATTCGGAAATATTATGCAACGCTTGTGGTGCGTCGTTCAAGGCAAGGTTCAAGTTCAAGGTGTTATTTGATTTATTTCAAAGTTCCCATGGTGATTTTGTTTATCTTATCAGATTACGGAAAACAAACACATCGGTCACCTTGCCTGCTCTGTACTTTGTTGTTTTCACGTTCACGACCGCCAGGTCGAGGTTGTCGATACGGCTGTCACCGTTCAGTCGTCGTATTGTCCCCGTTTGCCTCTGTTGTTCTTTTGAAAACAATCGACCTGACGTCTTCTTCTACACACAAGTCTATCTGCATGGAATACATACTATGTATTTACAAGTGTATTTATTCAAACCGCGTGACCTATGATAGTAGGCCGTGCGGTGCATCACAAACGTATTCCTGTGAATGGTCCTGTAGGCCGACTTTCCAATAAAACTGCTACAGAAACTCTCTTGTCGTAGCCTGCTCGCGGCCACCGGCAACGAGGAGGAGCCTGAGGGGGAGGAAGACTCACTCACACCAAAACGCAAGCGCAAGCACCGCTCGTTCCCGCGCGCGAAGCGCGGTGCAAAGTCCAATGGTGGCAAGGACGGTGATGACGAGCCCCGGGACGGATACAGAGAGTCCAGCAAAGTTGGGACTTGGGAGATGGTCGTCCCGGTTCGAGTGGCACTGGTGACTTCGTTTACCATTCACATACATTCGTCCCCGGTGGGTTCAAACTACCACCGCTCGGCTCTGCGCTCAGTCCAGGCAGGGGTTTGAGTGGCATGCTGAAGGGGACCGCTGGGTACGTTGCTGCAGGACATGGCCCCGTGTGTTGTGTGCGCTCACCCGCGCAACACACCGCCACCGGGTCGAGACCGCAGCCCAAGGCCTCAAGCTCAAGTGCCGATGCACAGGAGCGGGTAGAGGTGCCCTTACACAAAAGTGCAAAGAAATAAAGGTAAGGACAGTGAAATCCAGAGCCATCTAGTGCTATATATAGGCTTCCTACTGGGCATTTATGTCCGCAGCGATATGAAACGTTGAACCGCATTCTTCATGCAAACCGGCTTTCCGGACGTAAAGCAGTTTCATGTGGAAAAAGGTGCAAAGTCCCATTCCCGGGGGAATAGGGGGAAGCGTTTTCCCATCCCTTGTCTCAATAAAATCCTTTCGTATTTTCTGACGGATGGAGCGCCAGAACTCTTGGTAGATGGGTAATCGTGGTGGACACCAAAGACACGCAGCGCTGTGTGAGTGACTTGTTGCCGTCGGATCAAAGGTGTCCCGACGGAGTAGTATCTCAGGTAAGCCGACGGCACAGCGATAGACACCGATCAGAGTCTGATCCGGGTACAACCAACGGGGGCGGCGGCCGCACCGCAGCAGAAGCAATGGGCTCGCATAGAAGAGGAATAGGTATAAGAGAATACTCACAGTACGTGGGTTCTACTGGTCCGAACTTCATTGGTCAACATCAAGATAGCTCCACTGCATCGTCATGCAAGATTCTCTATCGTTCCTGTGTCGACAGTCGCTCGTGATAGCAGCCCGCGCGATCTTCATCCCAGCATTGCTCTTCTTCGCCCTATCGACGATATATATACTCTACGTTCTTATCCTCGGCCGTATCCGCGCCTATCGTTCTCCACTCCAGAACGTTCCTGGGCCAAAGGAAGCACACTGGCTCAGCGGCGATTTTGTCGATGTACAAGAACCAGATTCGTCGCGTTTGCAAGAGGAGTGGGTGAGGACATATGGGCATGTGCTGAGGTACCATTCTCATTTCGGGGTACGTTCCTAGTATCTATTTCATTCTACCCAAGGAGCGAATCTCGTTCAACGTATGACGACTCTGCCGCTCGCAGACGCTTAGGCTCCTGACCATCGATCCCGTCGCCGTCGCATATATCCTCCAAAATAGCGAAACATTCCAGAAGTCAGACTTTGTGAGATTTAGTTTGGGTACCTTTACGGGTCGAGGTGCGCAATATTTCATTCTTGCGTCTGACTCGCAGTGCCTTGATGGTTACTTTCACTATAGGTCTCTTATTTGTGGAAGGTGGGGGCCATGTTCCACGGTCATCCATTTTCTGTTCTAACACATAGCCTTATACAGGGGCTCAGCATAGGAAGCAGGTATGTTGATACGTTTCACCTCAGAACAGGACTCACCGTCGTAATTTTTGTAGCGTAAGGTCATGGTGAGCCCTCTCGATCGCGATTTTCGAAGAGATTGTCATGGATTTGTGGCTTTGTGTTCAATTCAGAATCCCGCGTTTGGTCCTACTCAAGTACGAAAATTCACGTCGACGTTCCTCGAGAAATCATTAGAGGTAAGCACTTTATAGCTGGACTCTCGATTTGACACTGACAATTCTGCAACTTCGCGACATTTGGGCGGACCTAATCTCTAAGTCAACACGAAAAGATGGAAAGCTGAACTTTAATGCTTTTGTCTGGCTGAACAAAGTCACGCTGGACATCATTGGGCTGACTGGTGACCCACTCTCTCTTCAATTAACCTCCAAAATGTGCTCATCGCCCATTATGTGCCTCAAACAGGATTCGATTATGCATTCAACTCGTTACACTCACCTGACGAAAATCAAAACGAACTCTACGAGTCCATTCGTTCCATGTTTGCAATCAAAGCTGGCCAATTCACGTTCCTACTACAACTATTCTTTCCTCTCTTTCGCCCCATCGTAAGTTTCTACTCTATCCGAAGGCGAAAGTGTCATACATGACCCCCTTCTTTAGCCAACTGCACGTTCCCGTGTTCTCAATCGCTCGTTAGAAGTCATACGACGCGTTGGTTCTCAACTTATTCAAGACAAGAAAGCTGCCGTGCAGGCTGAACTCAGCTTGGGTGCCTCTGGAGTGATAGAAAAGCACGACGTGCAGGGACATGACTTGCTCAGCCTGCTGATCAAGTCGAACATAGCCAGCGATATGCCAGAAAGTATGCGGATGAGCGACGAGGAAATCCTGTCGCGTAAGTGCCTTCCTCAGGCTCCGTCTCAGCTGAAATTTTCGGCTCAATGCGTTGTTCTTGCGACCTAGAGGTGCCCACATTCCTCTTAGCCGGACATGAGACCTCGAGGTAGGTGTTGTGACCCAGTTCATGATTATATATCTCGTCGAACACTTTTTTCGCGCGTCCTGTAGCACGGCCATCGCCTGGACGCTGTTCGCACTTTCGTGCCATCCTGCGGTTCAGACGACGCTCCGTGCAGAACTGCGCACGTGCCCGACCGACATGCCGACGATGGATCAGCTGAATGCGCTCCCGTACCTCGAAGGCGTCGTACGCGAGGTGCTGCGCCTCTATGCACCTGTGTCGAGTACGCAGCGCATCGCAATGCACGATGCGGAGATCCCGCTGCAAACGCCGTTCAAGGACAACCGCGGTATCATGCAGAACTCGATCCGGTACGTACAACGTAAAGCCCAGGTCGATGACTCACTCAAAGGAGTGACGCTATAGGGTGTTCGAGGGGGACTCTGTTTCGATCCCTATTCGCCTGCTGAACCGCTCGACGGAGATATGGGGCGAAGATGCTAATGAGTTCAGGTACGTGGCCATCTCTTGCCCTATTGCGTATCCTAGCCTAACATGAAGTGCTCGATATATGATCAGGCCGGAGCGATGGGACACCGTACCGGAAGCGGCACATGCGGTTCCGAGCGTGTATGGCCACCTAGCGACGTTCATCGCCGGTGCGCACGCCTGCATCGGCTATCGATTCTCCGTCGTCGAGTACGTGATGTCCATGCGAAATTCGTGTCGCGCGCGATCTAGCTTATTCACAATCGTGATACAGGGTCAAAGCGCTTTTGTTTACGTTGGTCCGCGCGTTCGAGTTCGAGCTGGCCCTGCCGGCGGAGGATATCGTGCGTAGGACCTCGGTCGTCGGTCGCCCCGTGGTTGCGTCGAATCCTGCTGCAGGACCGCAGCTCCCGTTGCTGATTCGGCCAGTGAACCTGGACTAGATCCTTATGGTATTCCGTCTTCACAGATTATCTGCCGCTGGAGTGGACATCACATAAGGGGAGCGTACATTAATACACATAATGGACATCTTCAGCCCAAGGGAGAGGTTAGGTGATCTAAGTGACGACAAGCTTTTCGATCGGATTGGAAGATGAAGAATCCTGTGGACCCAGTATTTGTGCTTCCGCATACAGTGTTTCAACCACATCGACTCAATGGTAATTGAACTGAAACGTTTCACGATCCATACTAGCGTAGTCAAGCTAAAATGTATCGCCTTTCACACGTAGCAATAAGCCAACCAGTAACGTTAATGTCGAGCGGGTTCAATATAACAGTCTGACTAAAAGAGCAATGCATCAACTCATCCTCTATCTAGTGGCACCTATAAGCTACCTATTCCTCATGGTGTGCCCAGGTGTTCTTCGGGAGCTGGGTGGAGACACCCAACTCGACGCACACCACACCTAGAAGTACGATGTACGCAAATGCTCCGCCTAGGATGTTGTGCGTCAGGGAGAACGCAAATAGCCAGCCCGCAGTAGCAGGTCCAACAGTTCCCAGGACCGAGGTCGCCACGTGTGAAAGACCATACACGGCGCCAAGCGACCGTCTGTTGGGAGCGGCGGACGAAACGTACATGTTCATGGCACCTGAGTGACCCACACACGTGGTAAGTATCTGTGTAAGATAAAGTGTATGGGGTAAGAGCTTACTGTATCCCATATCGAAGACGCAATATGATGATATCTGCAAAGCTATGAGCAACCATACGACTATATTTCGACCACCGTCGACCGCGGCTAAGTTCTCGAAGGGAAAAAGGATATAGATCACGGCGCACGAAACAATGCTAAGTACGAGGACACGGCGCAGACCAAAACGGATGACGAAGCGTGAAAAGAAAGTGAACTGAAAGAAGCCGCATATGCCCGCGTACACGGACAACAACAGACCAATGGACACCGGACTCAAGTCGAGTCCACCATACTCGACCGGCGTCGACCACACAAGCGGGATGTACGTCGCCACTACAGCGCCGAGCAGCGCGAACATCGCGTAATTAGCAACAGAAACAACAACTGGCTTCGTGAGCACAGTGCGGAGTGGTGGCGTCATATCTAGACCCGGGCTATCGCCTGTTTCTTCTTGAGGAATATCAGCGTTGGGCCTTGCATGCAGGGGCTTCTCTGAGGACATCGGATTTAACGTCTGGGTGGAGTCATTGCGGAACCCCCATCAAGGAGTAAGAACAGAACAAACCTCTTCCAAATACAATCCAGTAATGACGAGCGAAAGACATGCAAACATGGCGGCTACGAGACATGGGAGGAAATACGGGTAGTCTGCCCAGAAAGGATGGGAGAATATATGTGGCCAGTGATCTTGCGGCCGCGACAAGACACCACCAACCAAGGGACTGAGGATTTTGGGAAGTCAGTTAAAGACTGAGAGAAAGCAGGATACGACGGACCCAATCACGTTTCCGAGTGACTGTGCCAATGGTAGCATCGAAAATCCTTGTGCAACATTTGTCTCATTCGTGAGCTCCGTTGTCATAATTTTCACGACGCCGATGTGTCCCATCATCGCACCGTGCAAGCACTGGCTGTGGTCCTCAGGTCAGTTAGTGAACATCGCTCCCGAGGATGTGAGACACCTTAAGACAAGTGCCCAAAACGAACGGGACAAGCCAAACAGGAGCATCGAAAGAGTTGAGCCCACAAGGCAGGACAGGAGGACGGGCTTGCGTCCGACGTGGTCGGACAGTCGGTTCCACGGGAATGAGGTGACAGCCTCAGCCGCACAAAAAAGAGACACCTGTCAAGCAGTTTGGTCCACATCCGCTCCTCTAGAGAAAGCGGCGAGACGTACTATGATCCCCATGTAGTACCCAACCTTCAGCGCATCACCACCGACTTCCGGCAGCTCTCTCAAGAGCTGAGAGTTGTGTTCAGCGCTGATAGGTAGGTCTAACACCGACCTGTACCTGGCTAAGGTAGGAACCCATGGAACTGGAGAGGATGGACTCTGCGAGCCGTGCTGTGAGGAGAATGGTGATTTGGGCCGTTGGTAGCGGCGTCTGAGTCAGATTCAAGTCCCCTCGGTCTGGGAGAAGATGTGTCTCCTCATCGATTTCATGGCTGTTCTCAAACCCTGTGAGAGACATTATTGACTACAGCGTGCTTCGGGGCCTACTGGCAAGGGTCTGTCGTTGCTGGTACCATTCCGCCATTTATGTATGTCGTCACGAAGAATTGGATTCACCTGGCCTGAGAAAAAGGGATCCCTAAAGATAATCCGAGTCCGCTAACTTGTTCGGGTGACCGTCGTCCCTAGACTCGTAACCAGCCACTCTATGGGGGTGCCGGCTGCGAGCGGTCCTTGCGCAGCCGGCACCCCCATAGAGCGAGCGGTCACCGGTCTACGTCGTCCCCACATTGGGCATCTCTTAGTGGGTATACTGGCTAGAATCACAGGATTCTCAGTTGTCACGGTTGCTTTTTTTTTTTTTTTTTTTGAAATCCATTTGAGTGCGCCTTGGGGTACATGGCCCTATGTGGCACTGTTACAAAACTTTTCCTCTCTGATCTCCGTGCTCTGCCTCTGTCCCAATGTGATAGCCACTTCACAATAATACACCTCCCCGCTCGTGTGAGAGCGGCTTTGCGATTCGTCAAGTGTTGAGTTTATCGGGGCGCGTGTTGCGCCATGGCGAAGGGTCGGATTTGAAGATGGGGGGTCTTGCGATGCGCGCGGGTGTGCAGCGCGTTTCCGCTTGACCTTGTTGTTGTTTCTTCGTGTCCGGGTGTGCTTCGTCGTCCGTTTACTCTTCATGCCTTGAGGCGGCCTGTTAAGGGCCTGGCGGATCGTGGGGTGTTTTGCGGGGTTTTGGAAAGCGCTTATCCGCCTTGATGGCGGCTTAGCTTTGTGGTTGCGGGCGTTGTGGGTTGTCACGGTTGCTTTCATGCACGTTCACGTGCAAAACGTAGCATTGAGCGGTTACAGCAGGATTCAAAACTATTGGCACCTTCAGTTTTGGAACCGAGGTAGCGGGGGTTTGAGTGCGGGTGCACCCATGCCAAGACTTTCATCCTTGGATCCTGAATTGGTTCAGCCACATCCAGTTGGACATGATGGAGTGCGCGATGTATGGTCACGCCCGGGCCGGAGCGGTGGGAAAGTGTACCGGAAGAGTACCGGAAGCGACGCATGCGCTCGCTTCCGAGCGTGGACCAGTATGGCCACTTGCTGACGTTTCTCGCCGGTACGCGTGCTTGCACCGGCTATCGCTTCTCCGTCGTCGCGTGCGCGATGTCCATGCGTAATTCGTGTCGCGCCCGATGTAACTTAATTCGTAATCATGGCGCAGGCTCAAACTTGAAGCCGTTTTGTTCACTTTGGTCCGCGCGTTCGAGTTCGAGCTTGAGTTCAAGCTGGCCTTTCTGGCGCCGGCCCGGGATGATCGTACGTAAAACCACGGTCGTCGCCGGTCCAGCGTCGGTCGCCGCGTCACGGTGGTTGCATCAAATCCCTGCTGCGGGATCGCAGCTGCCCTTGCTGATTCAACCGATGAACCTGGACTAGCTCCCTTCTTCACCCATTATCTACTACCAGAGTGGACGTTACATAGGGGTGGGGGACGGTACATCAATACTAATAATGGTCATTCCGACTCATTTCACCGCGAGGCGACGTTAAGCGGAGCTACACAGATCAAAGGATGTCATGAGAACAAGCTCATCTGACCCAGGTTGGGAAATGAGGAATTTTGTGGGCTTATCATTGACATTGACAGTAGTATTTATACTTCTGAAGTATTTCAACTAACTTACATCAACTCAATTGTAATTGAACTTGAACGTCTCACAATCCAGTCATTAGCATAGTCTGGCTATAGCCCATCGCTGCATCATGTTGCAATAAACGTTAATGTCGCGCAAATCCAGGACAGTCTGTGACTACATGTACATACAATACATCAAATGGCCTTCTATCCATCTGGCGTTACCTCTAAGCTACCTACTCACGATGTGCCCAAGAGTTCTTCGGAAGCTGCGTGGACACACCCAATTCAACGCACACCACACCAAGGAGTACGATGTACGCAAACTTTCCGCCCAGCACGTTATGCGTCAGGGAGAACGCAAATAGCCAGTCCGCGGCAGCTGGTCCGACAGCGCTCATGACCGAGTTCGCCACGCGCGAAAGACCAAAAACGGCGCCAAGCGACCGTGTGTTGGGAGCGGCAGATGACAAGTAGATGTTCGTCACACCTGAGTAACCCCCCATGTGCCATGAGTGTCTGTGTGTGAGATAAAGCGCACGGGGTAAAAACTTACTGAATCCCATATCGAAAACGCACAACGATGACATCTGCAAAACGATGAGCAGCCATACGACCAGGTTTAGGCCACCACCAGCCACGGCTAAGTTTTCGAAGGGGAAGAGAGTAGGGCTGCGCACCGAACCGTAACGGCAGACGGCCGTATGCCTTACGGGTACAGTACGGTTACGGAAAACCCGTAACCGTAGCCGTAGCTATTGGTCGGTGAGTCCACACGATACGGTGCGGTTTACAGTGCGGCCGTATACGGCTTTGGATCGGTCATACGGTTTGTGTAGAAAAACAAGTTTGGGATTCGCGCCAGAAGGTCTGAGAATGTGTCTAACTATCATTATCCTTCACAAAGCAACATGTGTGAGTCGAAGGCGCTGTTTTACCAACATGAGAACTTGAATTGTCTCGGGAATGAGACTCGCCCGCCTCAGGGAAATCGTGTCGCGATGTACGGAGCCGAGTCCATGTAAGTTCGTAGGCGGAGGGAATCCCGCAGGTTAGAGAGAGGAGAGGACAGAAGAGCCAAGCCCGAAGCGTTCGCAACGGCGACAGCCGGTGCGGTCACGAACGGACGAAGGCGGGAACGAGCGTGGACGGGCGAGACGAGAACGAGACGAGTAGCGAGGCCGTCCGAGGCGGCGAGACGAGACGAGGCGACGACGAGTGAACTGAGTAGGAGTGCCCGAGCGGCGGGCCTGACTCGAACCGGGTTCACGCTGACACGAAGAGGGGGAAACACAAGCTAGAGTCCTGCTAGACTGATATTCCGAGTCAAGAGAGCGAGGTTATATACATGTAGGACAGTAGTACCCAGACAAGTAGCTAGGAATGGATGTAAAGTAAGAGGGATAGGGAGAGGTCGCGAACAGTGGGACACTGAGACGATCGAGACAGTCAAAAGGTCAAAGGGAGATGGGTGCGGAAACGAGAAACCGAAACACATTATCTAGGTGAAAGGTAGCGAGAATACAATAATAACAGACAAAGACGACCGAGACTTTATGACGCACGATAATAGAATCCTTCTCCTACTCCAACGGCGGCGCATAGTCAAGCGCGGGCTCTGACGGCGTCTTGCGGGTGGCTAAAGGGCAAGGAGAGCGAGTGAACTGCGATCTTGGCATTTTGAAAGGGGGTACGCGAGGTGGGCGATGCGACGGAGATGGGGAGTTGAGACAAAGCGAAACGAGACGCGGGGACGCGTGGCCTGTCTACGAGCGGCTTTTGCGAGCCTCTTGCAGGGCGAGTACGGGCGATGGAGGTAACGAGCGGGAGGAGAGAGAGAGAGAGTGTGTGTGTGTGTGTGGATGAGGCGGATGGAGAGAGGAAGATCGATAGCGAAGCACGACGGCGAATCCGAAATGGCAGTAGGCCACGCGACACCGGACCCTGCAACATCCGGGTCAACCGTAGACGGCCGATTCGTACCGTAGCCAAATGGATGTTACGGTTGCCAAACCGTACCGTGACCGTACCGTAGGGAAGGACAGAATCGCCCTCACGATACGGAACATGTGACCGTACCGTAGTATCCGTAGACCGTATTATACGGTCACGGCACGCAGCCCTAGAAGAGAGTATAGATCATGGCGCACGAAACGACGCTGAAAACGAAGACACGCCGCAGACCAAAATGCCCAACGAGGTGCGATAAGAAAACGAATTGAAAGAAGCCGCCCATGCTCCCGTACACAGACAACCCCAAGCCAATGGATGCCGGACTCATGTTGAGGCCACCATACTTGACCGGGGTCGACCACACAAGCGGAATGTACGACATCGCTACAGAGTTGAGGAGCGCGAGCATCCCGTGATTGGCGATAGTAACAATGACAGGCTTCGTGAGCACAGAGCGCAGGGGCGGCGGCTTGTCCGATTCGTCTGATGTCATGACTAGCTCCGGACTATTGCCCGCGTCTCTTTGAGGAGTATCAAAGTTGGGACTTGCGAGCTGAAGTCTCTCTGAGGACCTTGAACTCAACGTCTAGGCGGCGTCATTTCACTACCCTCATCAAGGAGCAGGAAAAGAACAAACCTCCTCTAAATACAATCCCGTGATGGCGAGTGAAAGACATGCAAACATAGAGGCCATCAGACTTGGGAGGAAGTATGGGTAGTCTGCCCAGAAAGGGTGGGAGAATATATGTGGCCAACGTTCTTGCGGCCGCGAGAAGACGCCACCGATCAAGGGACTGAGGAATTTGGGAAGTCAGCTAGTGACTGAGAGAAAAGAAGGGTATGACGAACCCAATCACATATCCGAGTGATCGAGCCATCGGTAGCATCGAAAATCCTTGTGCAACGTTCGTCTCGTCCGTGAGTTCCGCTGTCATAATTTTTATGGCTTCGGAGTGTCCCCCTAGCGCACCGTGCAAGCATCGGCTGTTGTCCTCGGGTCAGTCGGTGGACATCGCTGCAGAGGGTGTGCGTAGAGAAACACCTTAAGGCAAGCGCCCAAAAGGAACGGGACAAACCAAACAGGAGGATCGAAAGAGTTGTGCCAACAAGGCAGGTCAGAAGGACAGGCTTACGTCCGATGTGGTCGGACAGTCGATTCCACTGGAATGAGGTGGCAGCCACGGCCGCATAATGAAGAGACAACTGTCGAGTAGTTTGATCACATCCGCTCTTTTGGAGAAAGTAAGACGGTTCGTACTATTGTCCCCGTGTAGTACCCAACTTTCCGCGCATCACCACCGACCTCCGGGAGCTCTCTCACGAGCTGGAAATAGTGTTCAGTATCAATAGGTAGATCCAATAGCAGCCTGTACCTGGTTAAGGTAAGGACTTATGGAATGGGATAGGATGGACTCTGCGAGCCATGCTGTGACGAGGATGGAGATCTGTGCCGTTGGTAGTGGCGTCCGAGTCCGAGTCTGTTTCAAGCCAGGTGGAACTCCTTGGTTTGGGAGGAAAGGTGTCTCCTCATCGATTGCGTGGTTGTCTTCAAACCTTGGGAGAGACATCGATCTGTTTTGGCGCCCAATGATCTATCGCTGCTGGTACTACTCTTATGGATGTTTGCGCTATTCTGCGAGTGGGGATGAGGGGGAAGCCCTGAGAAAAAGTTCCCGGAGAAAACCTGCCTGCTGACTTGAGTGACCGTCGTCATCGCCGCGTGGGTATAACTTACCAGCTGGGCATCACGGGATTCTTAGTTGTCGCCACCAGGCGACTTTCGTCCCGAATTGGTTCAGCAACTGCGGGCAGCAGTAGTAGTTGGCTGGCTGATGTTGCCAAATACTGACGGCACAGCTTGCCTGTTGCCTTGGACCTAGTATCGTTCCTGTATGATTGCAAATATTTGGAGACACTTGTACGTATGATCGCTACTTTCCCCTTGGCTTTCCCAACACCATTTCTTCCCCAAAACGCTACTTGTGCATACTATGGATACTACTAGTATGGGATCATACAACCCACAAGTTGAACCCAGGGCGACGGACGCGAGGAAAATCCCTGGGTAGCGCACGTTAACAAGTAACACCGAGCGGAACCCGATTATGACTGAAAAGCTTGCTTGTTGCCCGGACTCATCTCTGTATGACTCGGAATGCAAGTGTTTGGTAACACACAGTCACCGCTTTCCAAGCAAGTTTCCAAGTATCATTTCTTCCCCACGGGCCAAACTTGCCCTGTATGCATACTATTAGGGTACAATGTTATGAGATCTGAAGAAAAAGTGGACCAATAACCATACATATGCCAGACCCAATGGGGTCAATATAAGATTAGAACCGATCGTGTGTCCCCACGCCGGCTGGGGATTATCGATTGCCCCACGAATATTGCTGGTTTCATGGGATTCTGCATGGCTAGAGTGCTATAATGCATAACTGAGACTACATAGCCAGTTTGGAGTCATGGAATGACTGTAAAGGAAAGACTTTGGGAAAGACGCGTTGTGGTAACCCCCTAAGCCCCCGTCGACACAGGTTCCGTCGACACAGGTTAAGGGACACGAAGAAAATCCTCCCCGAGTACCCGTAACCTCACACTGGCAGCCACTGTAGACGAACCCAAACTCGATTCACGAGCAGAGTCGGGCCGTAGCGCACACCGTGACCTTTCCACAAGTGGCTATGATCGTCGGACGGTCGCCACGGACGATGTACATTGACCCTCTATCTATCTGGTACCCCTAGGTCACCTGGTACTCCTCACGACGTGCCCAGGTGTTCTTCGGAAGCTGCATGGAAACACCCAATGCAACGCACACCACACCCAGAAGCACGACGTACGCAAACGTTCCGCCGAGAACATTATGCGTCAGGGAGAACGCAAATAGCCAGTCCGCGGCAGCTAGTCCAACAGCGCTCATGACTGAGTTCACCACATGCGAAAGACCATACACGGCGCCAAGCGACCGTCTGTTGGGAGCAGCAGATGAAAAGTACGTGTATAATGCACCTGAGTGACCCAACATGCGTCGTGAGTGTCGACATCTGAGCTAAAGTGTACGAGGATAAAAACCTACTGGATCCCATATCGAAGACGCACAAAGACGACATTTGCAGAATTATGAGCAGCCATACCAAGTTTGGGCCACCACTGGCCATGGCTAGGTTTTCGAAGGGGAAAAGAGTATAGATCACGGCGCACGAAGCGATGCTGAAAACGAAGACACGGCGCAGACCAAAACGGCTAACGAAGTATGAAAAAAAAATGAATTGAAAGAAGCCACCCATGCCCCCGTATAAAGACAATCCTAAGCCAATGAATGCCGGACTCAGGTTGAGTCCACCATACTTGACCGGGGTCGACCACACAAGTGGAATGTATGACATCGCTGCACCATTGAGCAACGTGAGTAGCGCATAATTGGCAGAAGTAATGACAACTGGCTTCGTGAACACAGAGCGTAGCGGAAGTGGCTTGTCCAATTCATTTAATGACATATCGAGATCTGGACTATCGCCCGCTTCTCCCTGAAGAGTATAAGAGTTGGGACTTGGATGCTGGAGCGTCTCTGAGAGCGTCGAATTCAACGTCTGGGCGACGTCACTGCACAACCGTCTTCAAAGAGCAGGAAAAGAACAAACCTCTTCCAGATACAATCCGGTAATGATGAATGAAAGGCAGGTAAAAGTAGCAGCTACGAGACATGGGAGGAAGTATGGGTAGTCCGCCCAGAAACGGTGGGGGAAGACAAGTGGCCAGCGATCTTGTGGTCGTGACAAGAAACCACCGACCAAGGGACTACAGGGATTCGGTTAGAGACTGAGAGAAAGAAGCAGGATACGACGGACCCAATCAAATTTCCGAGCGACCAAGCTACTGGTAGCATCGAAAATCCCTGCGCGACATTCGTCTCGTCCGTGAGTTCCGCTGTCATACTCTTCACGACGCCGAGGTGTCCCATCACTGCGCCGTGAAAGCACCGGCTGTGATCGATGTTATCATCAAGTGATTCAAGTCGGTCAGTGTACATCGCTCCTGAAGGCGTACCTTAAGACAAGTGCCAAAAAGGAACGAGATAAACCAAACAAGAGAGTCGCAAGAGTTGTGCCCACGAGGCATGACAAAAGAACTGGTTTTCGTCCGACGTGGTCGGATAGACGATTCCATTGGAAAGAAGTGACAGCCCCAACTACACAATAAAGAGACACCTATCATCACGAAGATTGGTCCATATCCACCCTTCCTTCAGAGAAAGGAAGGCGCACTATTATCCCCGTATAGTACCCGACTGTCCGTGCATCACCGCCGACTTCCGGAAGCTCTCTCAGGAGCTGAAAACAGTGTTCAGCACTGATAGGCAGGGTTAACAGCGTACTGAACCTGGTTGAGGTAAGGACTTATGGAGTTGGAGAGGATGGACTCGGCGAGCCAAGCTGTGAGGAGGATGGAAATTTGGGCCGTTGGTAGCGGTGTCCGAGTCGGTTTCAAGTCAGATGGACCCTCTCGGTTCGGGAGGAAAGGTGTCTCCTCATCAATTTCGTGATCGTCTTCAAACCTTGTGAGGGACATTGACTATGGGCTCGAGTGCTTGAGATGATGAGTGTCTGTGTTAAAGGGATATAGCCGCTGGAACTACCGCTTCCGCTGGTGGAAGTGGAAGTAAGGGGAGAAACGTCACACTCTCAGAAAGAATCGGATTCGCTGGGCATGAGAAAAAGTGTTTTCCGAGGACTTGTTTTCAAGTTAGCGCCTGTCATTTGGACCGTCATCCCTTTGGGCGCGACCTCGTGGGTGTTCCAACTTTTCCCTGGATCAGCTGGATCTATCATAGACGTAATCTATCATAGACGTAACGTAACGCATCCGCCAATTTGAAATTTGACCAAGCGGGGATTTGCCGCATCGCTATACCACATGGCGCAAGCGATGGGCACTGGCATCCAAAATTTCGAACTTGTCAGAGCCATGTTCGAGAAAAGCGGGTGAGGAAGGGAGGCGAGAACAGTGGACCTAGTCGCTTTATTGTAATGTAGAGCTTAGCTACCCTGCTACAGTACCTTGTCAACGTCACCAGAGAAGTGCTACTCGTGGGCAGAGACATAAACAATCAATATAAAAATGGCTGGATAGAAGACGCGCCGCAGAAGGCGGACGCAGGCCTCAAGCTCCCCTCGAGACAGGGCAACGGATGCGAGGGAAATGGCTTCCTGCGGTGCAGCCCTACAGTCACTGGAGACGAACGCGGACTCGATTCACGCAAGCAGATCCAGGTCGAAGCGCATCCACTCTACACGTGGCTATGATCGTCGGACGGCCCACTACGGACTGTACAATTAGTACATCATCTGACCCTCTATCTATCTGGTGCCAGAGTCACCAGGCTACCTACGTGCCCAGGTGTTCTTCGGAAGCTGCATGGAGACACCCAATGTAACGCACACCACACCCAGAAGCACGACGTACGCAAACTTTCCGCCGAGAACATTATGTGTCAGGGAGAACGCAAATAGCCAGTCCGCAGCAGCCGGTCCAACAGCACTCACAACCGAGTTCGCCACGTGCGAAAAACCAAAAACGGCACCAAGCGACCGTCTGTTGGGAGCGGCAGATGAAAAGTACATGTTCAATGCACCTGAGTGACCCAACACGCGTCGTGAGTATCTGCATCTGAGCTAAAGTGTATGGGCGTAGTAAAAACGTACTGTATGCCATATCGAAGACGCACAACGACGACATCTGGAATATTATGAGCAGCCATACGACCAAGTATGGGCCACCACTGGCCACGGCCAAGTTTTCGAAGGGGAAAAGAGTATAGATCACGGCGCACGAAGCGATGCTGAAAATTAAGACACGCCGCAGACCAAAACGGCTGACGAAGTATGAAAAGAAAATGAATTGAAAGAAGCCGCCCATGCCCCCGTATAAAGACAGTCCCAAGCCAATGGACGCCGGACTCAGGTTGAGTCCACCATACTCGACCGGTGTTGACCACACAAGCGGAATGTACGACATCACTGCACCATTGAGCAGCACGAGCAACGCGTGATTGATAGTAGTGATGACAACTGGCTTCGTGAGCACAGAGCGCAGCGGAAGTGGCTTGTCCGATTCATTTGATGTCGTATCGAGATCTGGACTATCGCTCGCTTCTCCCTGAGTAAAAGAGTTGGGTCTTGCCAGCCGGAGCCTCTCTGAGGGCCTCAAATCCAATGTCTGGGCAGTATCACTGTACAACCCTCTCCAAAGAGCAGGAAAAGGACAAACCTCTTCCAAATACAATCCCGTAATGATGAATGAAAGACATGTAAATGTAGCAGCTACGAGACATGGCAGGAAGTATGGATAGTCTGCCCAGAAAGGGTGGGAGAAAAAATGTGGCCAGCGATCTTGCGGTCGTGACAAGATACCACCGACCAAGGGACTATAGGAATTTGTAAATTTGGTTAGAGACTGAGAGAAAGCAGGATACGACGGACCCAATAACATGTCCGAGCGACCAAGCTACCGGCAGCATCGAAAATCCTTGTGCAACATTCGTCTCATCCGTGAGCTCCGCTGTCATACTGTTCACGACGCCGACATGCCCCATCACTGCGCCGTGCAAGCACCGGCTGTGGTCGATGTGATCCTCAGGTCAGTCAGCGTACATCGCTCTCTTGAAGGCATACCTTAAGACAAGCGTCCAAAAGGAACGAGATAAACCAAACAGGAGAGTCGCAAGAGTTGTGCCCACGAGGCATGACAAAAGAACTGGTTTTCGCCCGACGTGGTCGGATAGACGATTCCACTGGAAAGAGGTGACGGCCCCAACTACATAATAAAGAGACACCTATCATCACGGAGTTTGGTCCATATCCACCACTCTCTTAGAGAAAGGAACTTGAAGGCGCACTATTATCCCTGTGTAGTACCCGACTGTCCGTGCATCACCGCCAACTTCCGGAAGCTCTCTCAGGAGCTGAAAACAGTGTTCAGCACTGATAGGCAGGGCTAAGAGCGTACTGAACCTGGTTGAGATAAGGACTTATGGAGTTGGAGAGGATCGACTGGGCGAGCCAAGCTGTGAGGAGGATGGAGATCTGGGCCGTTGGTAGCGGCGTCTGAGTCGGTTTCAAGTCAGATGGACCTTCTTGGTTCGGGAGGAAAGGTGTCTCCTCATCGATTTCGTGATCGTCCTCAAACCTTGTGAGAGACATTGACTATCGGGTCAAGTGCTTGAGGTGACGAGTTTCGGCGTCCAAGGGATATAGCTACTGGAACCACCACTGATGGTATTTGTGCGCTCTTCTGTTGGTGAAAGTAAGGGGAGAAACGTCACACTCTCAGAAAGAATTGGATTCGCTGGGCATGAGAAAATGTGTTTTCCGAGGACACGTTTTGGTGCCTGTCATTTGGACCGTCATCCACACATTGGGCGCGACCTCGTGGGTGTTCCTTTTGCCCTGGATCAGCTGCAGTGGATCTATCATAGACGTAATCTATCATGACGTAACGCGCATCCGCCAATTTGAAATTTGACTAAGCGGGATTTGCCGCATCGCTATACCAACATGCGCAGGCGATGGGCAACCAGCCTAGTGATCCAACATTTCGCACTTGAATCAGTCTTTCAGCCTCCTCCGTATCCGGAACGTCGCGGTCGGAATCAACGTCTGAGGATGGACTTATTGTCAGAGTCATGTTTGAGATAAATGGGCGAGGAAGGGATGTGGCGAGAACAGCGGACCTAGTCGCTTTATTGTAACGTAGAGCTTAGCTACCCTGCTACAGTACCTTGTCAACGTCACCGGAGAAGTGTTACTCGTGGGCAGAGACATGATAAAAATGGTTGAATAGAAGACGCGCCGCAGTAGGCGGTCGCAGGCCTCCTCGAGACAGGGCAACGGATGCGAGGGAAATGGTTTCCTGCAGTGCAGCCCTACAGTCACTGGAGACGAACGCGGACTCGATTCATATGAGCAGATTGGCAGACGCGCATCCCACTCTACACGTGGCCATGATCGTCGGACGGCTTACTACGGACTGTACGATTAGTACATCATCTAACCCTCTATCTATCTAGTGCCGGCGTCACCAGGCTACCTCCCCTTCACGATGTGCCCAGGTGTTCTTCGGAAGCTGCATGGAGACACCCAACTCAATGCACACTACACCTAGGAGTACGATGTACACAATAATTCCGCCTAGGATGTTGTGCGTCAGAGAGAACGCAAATAGCCAGTCCGCGGCAACAGGTCCAACAGCGCCCACAAGTTAATTACTCTGTGCATCTTGACTACAGTCATGCCATGCTACATGGGCTCCTACAAGTGGCTACGATTGTCGGGCGGTCGCTACGGACTATGTACAGTGCATCAATCTATCTATCTGGTACCCCTAGGTCACCTAGTACTCCCCATGACGTGCCCAAGTGTTCTTCGGAAGCTGCATGGAGATACCCAATGTAATCCACACCACACCCAGAAGCACAATGTACGCAAATTTTCCGTCGAGAACATTATGCGTCAGGGAGAATGCAAATAGCCAGACCGCGGCAGCCGGTCCAACAGCACTCGCAACCGAGTTCGCCATATGTGAAAGACCAAAAACGGCGCCAAGCGACCGTTTGTTGGGAGCGGCAGATGAAACGTACATGTTCAATGCACCTGATTGACCAAACATGTTTTATGAGTATCTGTGTGTGAGCTAAAGTGTATGGGAGTAGTAAAAACTTACTGTATCCCATATCGAAAACGCACAATGATGACATCTGCAAAATTATGAGCAACCATACAACCGAATTTGGGCCACCTCCAGCCATGACTAGGTTTTCGAAGGGGAAGAGAGTATAGATTACAGCGCACGAAGTGATGCTGAAAATTAAGACACAGCGCAGACCAAAACGGCTGACGAAGTATGAAAAGAAAATGAATTGAAAGAAGCCGCCCATGCTCCCGTATAAAGACAGCCCCAAGCCAATGGATGCCGGACTCAGGCTGAGTCCACCATACTTGACCGGTGTTGACCACACAAGCGGAATGTACGACATCGCTGAACCATTGAGCAGGGAGAGCAGCGCGTAGTTGACAATGGAAATGACAACTGGCTTCGTGAGCACAGAGCGTAGTGGAAGTGGCTTGTCCGATTCATTTGAAGACATATCAGGATCTGGAGTATCACCTGCTTCTCCCTGAGGAGTGGAAGTGTTGGGACTTGGAAGCTGGAGCTTCTCCGAGGGCTTCGAATCCAATGTCTGGGTAGCGTCACTGCACAGCCCTCTTCAAAGAGTAGGAAAAGAACAAACCTCTTCTAAATACAATCCCGTAATGATGAATGAAAGAAATGAAAATGTAGCGGCTACGAGACATGGCAGGAAGTATGGGTAGTCCGCCCAGAAAGGGTGGGAGAAAATATGTGGCCAGCGATCTTGCGGCCGTGACAGGATACCACCGACTAAGGGACTATAGGAATTTAGGAATTCGGTAAGAGACTGAGAGAAAGCAGGATTCGACGAACCCAATAACATGTCCGAGCGACCAAGCTACTGGTAGCATCGAAAATCCTTGTGCAACATTCGTCTCATCCGTGAGTTCCGCTGTCATACTGTTCACGACGCCGATGTGTCCTATCACTGCGCCGTGAAAGCACCGGCTGTGATCGATGTAATCCTCAGGTCGGTCAGTGTACATCGCTCTCGAAGGCATACCTTAAGACAAGTGCCAAAAAGGAACGAGATAAACCAAACAGGAGAGTCGCAAGAGTTGTGCCCACGAGGCATGACAAAAGAACTGGCTTTCTTCCGACGTGGTCGGATAGACGATTCCACTGGAAAGAGGTGACAGCCCCAACTACATAATAGAGAGATACCTATCATCACGAAGTTTGGTCCATGTCCACCAGTCCTTTAGAGAAAGGAAGGCGCACTATTATCCCCGTATAGTACCCGACTGTCCGTGCATCACCGCCGACTTCCGGAAGCTCTCTCAGGAGCTGAAAACAGTGTTCAGCACTGATAGGCAGGGCTAAGTGTAACGCCACCACTGGCGTTAGTCCGACTTGGACTGCGAAAGGGCGTTCACGACTTAGCGAATATCTCGAATATAAGTCACGTGACTTGTACACGTGCACACGGCGTCCGTCTAGGCACGTGACACGTGATGACTAAGCACTAGGACGACCAAGTCACTAGGCTATCGATGAAGACGACTTGCTCGAAGAGACAAGCGAAACACGCGTGAGAGAGATGAGGAAGAGAGTGGTGATTGAAGAAGACCAAGATGGCGTATCTTGGTCTTATCGAGCCACTATTTATACATGTATGAGGGCGCTTTAAAGCTCCTCCCGAATCCATACGACTAGTAGCGTAAGTAGCTCGAACCCTACTACAGCTATCCTAGGAATGAGTCATGCCACATCGGCATGTGATATTGTACAACTACGCTGACTGATACTCGAGTCCATGACACATTACGACTTACTAAGGGGTCATCACCGTATAGTAAGTGTCCACTTCGCGTACCGTGACATCACCCCCTTTTCAGCCGCGACGACCCCGGCACCGAATAGGTCCGATACCCCCTATCCATCCTGCTTGAACCGACTCCACCCGGTTATGGATGTCCGCCATCTCCAGCCGGAACTTGCTGCGAGCGAGCTCCCCTTGAACGCCGCCCAATGCTTGGGCCAAGGCGTGAAGCCGCTGCTCGAGTCGCTCAGCTTCGTGTCTGTAGGCGCGGTAACGGTGCAACTCAGCTTTAAGCCCTACGTCGTGTAAGGCATTGACCGCCGTGTCGAGCCGGTGTTGATTGGCGTGCCCCCTGACGAGGGCGAAGGTCTCCTCAGCGGAGTAATGGGGTTTGCCTACTTCCCTGACGATGGGTTCGGCGTAGAGGGGCTTGGAAAACGTCTTGTCGCTGTCCGAAGCGAGGGCGAGGACGATGGGGTCGGGGTTCATGATGACTTGAATGTAGGGGGCCTGAGTGGTAACCCCCTGGGAGTCGGTGATGGGGAAGTGGACAAACTTCTCCCCGCGGTTGTGTTCGTAACCGTGCGGGGCGAAGCGAGAGTCGGTGAGCCGGCGGTTAAGCACGGCGAGATGGTGAGACGGGGGTGTGTCGTCGTGAACGATGTCCCCCCGATACAGGGGGCGACCCGCGGTGTCGAGTGTGTACGGAGTTTCCCTCGGGTGGTCAGAGTCGGTAGTGGAGATGATGGACGGGTGCTCAGCTGGGTACCAAGCCTTCAGCTCCCGTTCTGGCTGTTCTTGAATCGCGCGCGCATCGTCAAGTCGAAGAGTCTCCTCTTCTCGAGGATCCTCATTCTCCTTGTCGCTGCCATCGACAGCTGCTCGAGCCTCCACTCCTCCGCCTCGAACCTCCACTCCTCCCATCGACGCGTCGCCGCGTTCTTCTTCCGCTTCGACCCGGTACTCGACTCGTACTGGGAGAGGTCGAGGAGAGGCAGACTCACTGTCTCTGAGAGCTGTACGAAGCCGACGCACTTGGGCCTCGGTGTAGGGGACGGAGTTGAGCCGCTGGCCGTCGGCGGTGAGTAACCAGTAGGTCTCGGGGGTGTTGGGGTTTTCAACGTCCTCAATGGGTGCGATGTTGGCGAGGGCGGCGTTGAGTTCTTCGTAGGTGAGCGACTCCCCGATGAAGGGAGCGACAATGGTGGACGCGGTGGAAGAGGGAAGAGACATTGTTGATTGAGAGTGGAATCCAGTGTGAGGAGATGGGGGAAACTTAGCGTCGTTGGTCTCGCTTATATGCGCTTTGTTCGCGATTGAACTCCGCTCGTACTCCGCTATCGCTTCGTCAGCAAAGACGTCATCCTTGTTGACCCACTGATTCTCCGAGTCCGGATAACCCTTCCATTTCACGAGGTACTGAAGTTTCTTGCTTCTGCCGAATCGCCGAGAGTCCAGAACTCGTTCGATTTCGTATTCTTCTTCCCCGTCTATCAGATCCGGTGGTGGGCGTTGGAAGTTTTCCCCATGTAGGGATGTCTCGCGATAAGGTGTGAGTAAATCGATGTGAAACACGGGGTGAATACTCCACTGCGTGGGAAGTTCGAGTTGATAATTGACAGGTGACAGCACTCGTGTGATTTTAAAGGGGCCGTGCCTTCGCGCCGCGAGCTTCGCCGTTGGTTGATTGGTTCGGAGATGACGCCCTTCTAGCCACACCTGATCTCCTGGTTGGTATTTGGGCGTGTTTCGGTGTTTGACCCATAGTGATTGGGCCTTTCGGATAAGGTCCTGGGCTTCTTTCCGTGCTTCCCGGAATTGCTGAAGTCGCGTGAGTACCTGGGGAATAGGGGATGGCTTATCGATCCAGTCAGCGCGTGGGTCGTATCCCATCATGAGCGAAAATGGGGACTTCCTTGTTGCCTCGTGTGGCCAGCTGTTATGAGCGAACTCTGCCATTGGTAGGAATCGCGCCCAATTATCTTGGCGCTCGTTGGTCCAGAACCTCAGATATTGTTCTAGCCATTGATTGGTACGTTCCGATTGTCCATCCGTCCGAGGGTGATAAGCCGTGGAGATATTTTGATAGATCCCCAGGATTCGGCATAGTTCGCGGGTGAACTTTGATGCGAAGCGCGGATCTCGGTCGCTAATGATTTTTGCCGGTAGTCCGAACCTTCGAAACACGTGGGTGACGTACAGAGCTGCCGTTTCCTCTGCTGTTATCTCCTCGATACATGGAATGAAGACGGACGCTTTGGTACAATCATGATCGGTCACTGTGAGGATTGAGTCGTGTCCTTGGGATACGGGGAGTTTAGTGATGAAGTCAAGGGCTATGACTTCAAAGGGCTTAGCGTCGGTTATGGGCGTAATGGGGACCAGCGGTGCCCTCGTGGGTCGGTTGTTGACTTTGTGGCGTTGACATTCCGCGCACCCTTGGACGTACTCGGTTACGTGTTTCAGCATGTGCGGCCACCAGTGACTTCGTTCGATGATTCGCGTTGTGCGTTTAATTCCTGGGTGGCCGTATACTGGGGGGTTGTGGTGGTTGGCGATAATGGTGCGTATGGCGTCTTGTCCTCCTGTGATCACCCGTGCGCCTTGTCGATACCAGACTCCGTCGACCTTTTTGAGTTTGTGAGGGTCTACCCATGGTTGCAGGGTGTCTTCGTCTTGCTCGAGCGTTTCCGGAGTCTGCGTGGTTAGGGTCCTGACGAAGACGTCTTCCGGTAATACCATGACTCCTTCGTTGTCGTTGTCTCCTCGGTCGTAATCGGGTCGTCTGGATAGTGCATCTGCGCGGCCGTTGTTGGTTCCTTTGATATGGTGGATCTCGAAGTCGTATTCCATGAGTTCCAGGACTTCTCGGGCTACGCGACGACTTATCTTCTGGGGGGATTTCCAGTGCGTGAGGTTGAGATGATCTGAGAAGATTTTGATTTTGTGTGGAGATCCTGCTAGGAATGACCTCCAGTGTCGCAGTGCTTTGACGATGGCTAAGAGTTCCAGATCGTAGATGTCATAGTTGCGTTCTGCTTCATTCAGTGTGGCCGAGAAGTATCCGATGGGGTGTCTTTTCCCGTCTTTCTTCTTCTGTAGGAGGACTGCTCCCACCGCATATCCCGACGCGTCTACTTCGAGTTCGAATTGGTCCGTCAGGCTGGGGTGTGCGAGTACCGGTTCGCTAGTGACAAGGTTTTTGAGGGTTTGGAAAGCTTTCTCTTCGTCCTTGCCCCATGTCCATTCGGCGTCTTTACGCGTGAGTTTGTTGAGGGCTCGTGCGTATGTTGCGAAACCGCGAATGAAGAGGCGGTAAAAATTGCAGAAGCCTAGGAAGGAGCGTACGTCGCGTACCTTCGTGGGGCGGGGCCAGTCTCGTATGCCTGAAATTTTTACGGGGTCCATTCGAGTTACCCCCTTTTCAAGGATTACCCCCAGGTAATCCATTCGCGGTTGGTGGAAGAGGCACTTCTCCGGTTTGAAGTAGAGGTCGTGGTCGAGTGCCACTTGTAGTACGGCGCTGACGGCTTCGATGTGAGCCTGTAATCCGGCTTCTTCGGTCGTAGCGATGCTGATGTCGTCCATGTAGACTCTGATAATGGTCCCTCGCGATTGGTAATAGAGGATAGTGTCGCCTAGGATGTCGTTCATCATATTCTGGAAGGTCGCTGGTGAGTTGGTGAGTCCGAAGTACATAACGAGTGGTTCGAAGAGTCCGTATTTGGTTTTGAACGCGGCTTTAGGTTCGTCCCCTTCCTTAACTCGTATGTTGTTATATCCCCAGCGCACGTCGAGTTTGGTGTAGATGTGTCCGTTGCCCAAGTCGTTAATGAGTTCGGCCATGAGTGGTAGCGGGTATTGGTTACGCACGGTACACGCATTGATTTTCCGATAGTCTTGCACGGGTCGTAACTTGCCGTCTTTTTTCTTGATGAAGAAGAAAGACGACGCGTATGGTGATTTCGACGGTCGTATATAACCCATTTTGAGCTGTTCGTCGAGCCATGTGCGGAGTTGTTGATCTTCGTCTTGCGACATGGGATAGACTTTGCAGTCAATGCTTGCTGGAGTGCCCGGTTTGAAGTCGATGGCGTGGTCCCATGGTCGCGAAGGGGGGAATCGGTGAGACGCTTCTTCGCTAAATATTTTTGCAAAGTGTTGGTACGGTTCCGGTATGACTGCCGCGACCGTATTCTGATTAGCGGCGATAGCTAGTTCTGTGGCTGTGGTACGTATCTGGCATTCCTCCTCAAGTTCTTGTACGATGTCTTCTCCTTCTTGTTGGGTGATCGCACTTGCTATAGTGGTTTGTGGTTCCGTGGGATTGATCGATCGGAGTACCACTGGGAGTGCATTCTCGTGGATGGTAGCGTGAGTCCAACTGATCGTTGGTTCGTAAGTGGCTAGCCAGGGGTATCCGAGGACCAGCTCTTCGTTTCCGATGTCCGTGACTAGGAATCTCATGACTTTGTTAATTCCGTTGGTTTGGACGTCTAAGTCGACGAAGTGAGTAATGGACCCAGCTTTGTTTTCCGTGTTATCTATGTTCCATATTTTCTTGGGTCGTTCAAGGGCTTGGAGCCCGAGGCCCATACGTTTAGCGAATGCTGGTCTTATGAAGTTGTCGGTGGCTCCCGAGTCAACGAGCCCTTTAATGTCGGCCATGGAGTAACTGGTGCGAATCGAGACTGGAATTCGAAGCGAACGGTAGCGAGTCATGATTACAGAGTTACAATTAACTGCCCTCACCCAGGCCGATGGGTTTAGGCGTCCTGAAAACCCTCTTGGGTCCATAGGTCTTTGAATATGAGGTCTTTGACCTCGTCACTAGCCCCTCGTATGGTGTCCATCCATCCTTTTGCCTGTTCTTCGGCTGTGGCTTCTGCGCGCCTCACGGTTACAGGTTCTTGGCTATAATAGTCGGTTTCTGCACCCCGACTCGTACTGGCGCGTGGTTGGTACTGCTGCCTCTGCTTCCTAGGGCGTGTGCAGTCTCGTGAGAAGTGACCCGGGTTGTTACAGTTGTAGCATATGACTTCCCTCATGTCTCGGCGTTGTCCGCCTCCTCTGCTTTGTCCCGGTCCTCCTCGGGGTGGAAATGGTGGGGTGTATGGTGCTCGATTGGGGTCCCCTACCATTGCGAGTCTTGCACGCGTCCGATCGGCTGATGTGTCCATGGCGTTTGGGTCATATCGTGGAGGCGGGTGTCGGGGTGGTGCCCAAGGTGGGGCGTATCCGCGCTGTTGGTTCTGGCGTGCGGGCGGGGGTCCCCGGGATGGTGTACCAGTGAGGTTGAGTCGCGCGCGTAGGTGGATGTATTGTTTTTGGCGACGCATGGCTGCTTCCTTCCACTCGTTGAAGTTTTGTGGGTCGTCCATTTCGTAGATTTTGGTGAATAATGCCTTGGGTAGTCCCGCCGTAAAGCGATCCAGAGTTTGGCGGTCGTTGAGGCGATAATCAGCCTTCCGTGCTAGCTGTTCGAAGTTGGTGACGTACGAATCAATGTCGTCTCCGACCATTTTAAATCCTTTGGCCAACGTGGCCTGTGCCTCTTCTTGTTCGAGGACGTTAGAGAACCGGTCTGAGAATCCTGCGGTTAGCGTGTCCCACAGGTAGTCGTCGTATCTGCTTCTTCCGAGGCGTAGTTCGTTGTTGAGCCACTGGAGGAATCCGAGAGTCCAGTTGGCTACTTGGGGTCCTTTGATGAGTCCTAGGAAGAGCAGGCATCGTCGATAGACATTGAGCATAATTGGCGCTTCTGCGTTTTGTCCCCAGTAAATGTGCCATTGAGTGAGAAAGGACTCGTACTCTTTTCTGTTGCCATCAAAGATGGTTGGCACTTCTCCTACTAGTCTTTCTGTTCCGTGGGGTGGTCCTGGTAGTGGTCCCCCTGGCGGTGCCCCTCCTGGAGGGGGTGGTGGCCCTCCTCCGAATGGGTTACCTCCTCCTCCTCCGCCGAAGTACGGATGTCTTCCTCCGCCTCCTCCTGGTGGGCCTTGACCGAAGTTTCCACCTGGTCTTCTAGGTGGTGCGGGTCCTCCGGCTCCTGGTGGTGGGTCTGGTATGTCTGGGCCTACTGCACGAAAGATGGCTGCATCGTCAGCCGTCATACGGTGTCCTGTGGCGGGGTTGATGGGCTGTAGATGAGCCTCCGCCTCTTCTGTAATACGTCGTGCTTCTTCTGTGGCTAGTTCTTCGTGGGTTAGGGTTGCAGTGGCCATGTCTGCGGGGGCGTGTACGTGGATAGTTTCGGGCTCGTTTATGTGAAGGGACTCAGCGGTTTGGACTACGTCCTCGATTTCCGATTCGTCGTTGGCGTTGGAGGTCTCTTCGTCTCCGCTAGTTTCGGAAGGGGCTGGTGTTCTGGGTTCGGACGTGCTAGGTTCTTCCTCTGGTTGTCCGTCTATGCGTCCCCACTGTTCTCACGTAGGTAGTCCTCTTGCGTCAATGTCGCAGTTATAGTTTCTTCCGGCTGGTCGTACTGCGTCGAACCTGTGGTCTATGGGGTTCCACGTAATCTCCACCCAGCACAAGTTTTCGAAGTTGAACTCAACTGGTCGGTATCGGGTGGGTCCCGATGCGAAGTCTACAAAGTAACCGGTTTCTCCCCGGTATTCCCTCCACCTAGCTGCTCCTAGGAATTGTGTTGGTACGTTACGATCTCCCCTGCGTTCAAGGGAGTATGTTTGAAAGTTTCTCCACTGGTCTCGAGTTGTGAACGCCACGGTGAGGGATCTTGGTCTTAATGTAACGCCACCACTGGCGTTAGTCCGACTTGGACTGCGAAAGGGCGTTCACGACTTAGCGAATATCTCGAATATAAGTCACGTGACTTGTACACGTGCACACGGCGTCCGTCTAGGCACGTGACACGTGATGACTAAGCACTAGGACGACCAAGTCACTAGGCTATCGATGAAGACGACTTGCTCGAAGAGACAAGCGAAACACGCGTGAGAGAGATGAGGAAGAGAGTGGTGATTGAAGAAGACCAAGATGGCGTATCTTGGTCTTATCGAGCCACTATTTATACATGTATGAGGGCGCTTTAAAGCTCCTCCCGAATCCGTACGACTAGTAGCGTAAGTAGCTCGAACCCTACTACAGCTATCCTAGGAATGAGTCATGCCACATCGGCATGTGATATTGTACAACTACGCTGACTGATACTCGAGTCCATGACACATTACGACTTACTAAGGGGTCATCACCGTATAGTAAGTGTCCACTTCGCGTACCGTGACACTAAGAGCGTACTGAACCTGGTTGAGGTAAGGACTTATGGAGTTGCAGAGTATGGAGTCGGCGAGCCAAGCTGTGAGGAGGATGGAGATTTGGGCCATTGGTAGCGGTGTCTGAGTCGGATTCAAGTCCTCTTGGTCTGGGAGAAGAGGTGTCTCCTCATCGATTTCGTGGCTGTTCTCAAACCTTGTGAGAGACATTGACTAGTTTCGGTGTTCAAGGGATATAACCACTGAAACTACCGCTGATGCGCTCTCCTGCTGGTGGAAGTAAGGGGAGAAACGTCACACTCTCAGTAAGCATCGGATTCACTGGGCATGAGAAAAGTGTTTTCCGAGGACATGTTTTGGTGCCTGTCACTTGGACCATCATCGCCGCATTGGGCGCGACCTCGTGGGTGTTCCAGCTTTGCCTCAGACTTCTTCCCTTGTCGATGCGCCGTGAGACTATGATTACACCTCACGTGTTTTTCCCACACCCACTTTCCTGTTTTATCACAGCTTCGCGCATCGTAACTTAGCGTAACAAGGTGCTGAACTGAAGTTGGGATATAAAAGGAAGGTGTGAGTGGGAAAGCACACGTGATTATGAGCCTCTTACGCGATACAGTATCCGGGTTCCCGACTCAGCCCGCCACTACTTTATCTGCGAATAGGCCTGTCGATATGAAAACGGCTGTAAATCAGTCTCTCAGCGTCCTCCGTCGGAATGTCGGGGTCGGAATCTGCGTCTGATGTTGACTCATCGTCAAGAGCCATGTTAGAAAGTAGATGAGGTAGTCGCTTTATTGTAACGTGTAGAGCACCGGAGAAGTGCTATTCGTGGGCAGAGAAATAAATCCATCGAGGTGCCCATCAATATAAGAATGACTGGATAGAAGAATGACGCATCATAGTGCAAGGTAGCCGGTCGCAGGTCTCACTGCTCCCCTTACAGAAAGGGCGGCGGATGTGAGGGAAATCCTCATTCTACACGTGGCTATGATCGCTGGAGGTTACCATACAAAAACAAAATGTACAATACATCAATTGACACTATCTATCTGGTGCCACCGGGCTACCTACTCCTCACGGTGTGCGCCAGGTATTCTTTGGAAGCTTCGTGGAGACACCCAACTCAACGCACACCACACCAAGGAATACGATGTACGCAAATTTTCCGCCCAGCACGTTATGCGTCAGGGAGAAGGCAAATAGCCAGTCCCCGGCAACAGGTCCAATAGCGCCCACAACCGAGGTTGCCACATAAGTAAGACCAAACACGGCGCCAAGCGACCGTCTGTTGGGAGCGGCAGACGAAACGTACACGTCCATTGCACCTGACTCGGAGTGACCGCACATGCGTCGTGAGTATCTACATCTGAATGTATGAGGGTGGAAACTTACTGTATCCCATATCGAAGACGCACAATGACGACATCTGCAAAATTATGAGCAGCCATACAACCGGATTTGGGCCACCTCCACCCATGACTAGGTTTTCGAAGGGGAAAAGAGTATAGACCACGGCGCACGAAGCGATGCTGAATACGAAGACGCGCCGCAGACCAAAACGGCTGACGAAGCGTGAAAAGAAAACGAATTGAAACAAGCCGCCTATGCCCCCGTACACGGCCAACCACAAGCCAATGGATGCCGGACTCAGGTCGAGTCCACCATACTCGACCGGCGTGGACCACACAAGCGGGATGTACGACATCGCTACAGCGTTGAGCAGCGCGGTCATTCCGTAGTTGACAACAGTAGTGACAACTGGCTTCGTGAGCACAGAGCGCAGTGGCAGTGGCTTGTCCGATTCGTCTGGTGTCATGTCTGGACCCGGAGTATCGCTTGTTTCTTCCTGAGGAATATCAGAGTTGGGTCTTGCAAGCGGGGGCTTCTCTGAGGATCTCGCATTCAACGTCTGGGTGGTATCATTGCAGAACCCTCATCAGGGAGCAAGAAAGAACAAACCTCTTCCAAATACAATCCTGTAGTGATAAGTGAAAGACATGAAAAGATAGAGGCTACGAGACATGGCAGGAAGTATGGGTAGTCTGCCCAGAAAGGGTGGGAGAATATATGTGGCCAGCGATCTTGCGGCCGTGACAAGACACCACCGATCAAGGAACTAAGGAGTTTGGGAAGTCAGGTCAAAATTGAGAGAAAGCAGGAAACGGCGAACCCGATCACACGTCCGACTGCTCGAAACATCGGTAGCATCGAAAATCCATGTGCGACATTTGTCTCGTCCGTGAGTTCCGCCGTCATACTTTTCACGATGCCGGGGTGTCCACCTACCGCGCCCTGCAAGCACCAGCTGTGATTCTCAAGTCGGTGAGTGGACATCGCTCCTGAGAATGCGCACAACGAAGCACCTTAAGGCAAGCGCCAGAAAGGAACGGGACAAACCAAACAGGAGCATCGAAAGAGTTATGCCAACAAGGCAGGTCAGAAGGACAGGCTTACGTCCAACGTGGTCGGACAGTCGATTCCACTGAAATGAGGTGGCAGCCACAGCCGCATAATGAAGAGACAACTATCGAGAAGTTTGGTCACGTCCACTCTTTCAGAGAAAGTAAGACGGTTCGTACTATTGTCCCCGTGTAGTACCCAACTTTCCGCGCATCACCACCGACATCCGGGAGCTCCCTCACGAGCTGACTCAAAACAGTGTTCAGCACGGATAGGTAGATTCAATAGCAGCCTGTACCTGGTTAAGATAAGGACTTATGGAATGGGATAGGATGGACTCTGCGAGCCATGCTGTGAGGAGGATGGAGATTTGGGCCGTTGGTAGCGGCGTCCGAGTCGGCTTCAAGTCAGGTCTTGAGTCAGGTGGACCTTCTTGGTTTGGGAGGAAAGGTGTCTCCTCATCGATTTCGCGATCGCCCTCAAACCTTGTAAGAGACATTGACTACGATGTGTTTGGGCTAAATGTTTGGGCTATTCTGCGAGTGAGGGGGAGGGGGAAAGCGTCACGTCATCACAAAGAAAGGGACCCGCATGGCCCTGAGAAAATCCGCTGACATGTTTGGGTGGCCGTCGTTATCGCCGTCTGGATCACGGAATCCTCGGTTGTCGCTGTCACGGTAACTTACAAAAGAGCTCGTACGTAAAACACGTAATAACATCATGATGATCGGTATGTTGCTTTCATCCCGAATTGGTTCAACCACATCCTATGCCAAAGGTATGATATTTGAAATATCGAGCGGCATTTGCCGCATCAGCATCAGCGGCAGGCAGTGCATCAGTATCAACGAAGTATACAACAAACAAAGCACGCCACGACGGTCGGGGAACCAAGTCCCTTATCTTCGACACAAACATCAGCTAGCTCTGGGCGATGCTCCCAACGTGATGAGAGCCAAATCCTCCTTGTCTGACTCCCTGCAATGCACTGTCTCTAGGATCGTTCTTCTTAGACCTATTTTATGACCATTATTCCGTTCACACTTGTGTCCACGTCTACTCTGTAGATGTCTTGCGACTGTGTCTGTATCGTAGACATACACTGCGAGAGGGAAAAGGTCGCCCTGCGACGTCCGACTGGACTCCGACAATATGCGGACAAAGGAAGATGCCATTCGTGCATCGGAAGCCGTCGATGGATGCTGGGCCCAAGCTCAGTCCGCCTAACTTGGCCAACCGACGTCGACCGTACTAGAGCGATATGTGTTACCTTTGCCGTGCGTGTGTCGCTACCTGCTGACACTCGTCGCTAGTGTGATCGCTTCGCCATCGTCGAGTGCGGTGAATGATGCAATGCGGAAGTCGCTTCACACCCAGTCGCGCTGATTCAGAATCGCTCTGCAGTATCAAAGCCCCTTTTGTTCACATCGGCGTGCGTGTTCGAGTTCGGGCTGGCCCTGCCCGCAGAGAGTGCGTAGGACTGTGGACGTTGGTCACCCTCTGACCGCCGCTGATATGGCTAGCGAACCTGGACTAGGTCACGAGTGCAAATCGGCAGCGGCACTCGTCCAAGACGCGGTCACCGACGAAGAACGGGCGAACGCGAACCGCACTCTCAAACGAGCGGTACGCGCAGCCAAACGCACGTGGGCGGACAAAACCATCACCGCCGCCAACGTATGGGAAGTCGCTGCCTGGAGGCATGGCAGGAGCGTCACCCGCATACCAGCAATGAAGGACGCGAACGGCGAACTTCAATTCGAACACGCGCAGATGGCAGGGATATTAGGTAAGCGCTTCTTCGCAGAGATCCGTGAACCCATCCCACACCACCTCCCGGGAGACCCACCCCCGCGACCCATGCGACCTCACGCCCCTCTGACGGAGGAAGAGGCACGCACCCTGTTAAAGGCAGCAGCAGACAAATCAGCACCCGGATCATCGGGAATTGGCTGGAGGCTGTTAAAAAATGCCTGGGGAGAACCGGACGCCGAGGGGTGGAAGGGCATCGGGCCCACACTGACCCACCTCTACGAGGCTTGCATCCAACTAGGTCACCACCCGGCCTGCTGGAAAAGCGCGGTGGTCGTGGTAATCCCTAAACCGGACCGCCCTGACTACACGCTAGCTAAGGCTCACAGACCCATCTCACTCCTAGAATGCATGTCAAAGCTTCTAGAGAAGGTGTTTGCGAAGCGCATCCAGCACGCGCTGGTCAAGGAGGAGCTCATACCTACCACCCAATTTGGGGGGCGGGCCCACTCCTCCTGCCTCGATGCGGGCCTCACTCTCATCCACGACGTCCAGGCTGCTCACAGCGCTGGACTCAAGTGCGGCATCCTACTGTTCGACGTTCAGGGTTTCTTCGACCACGTGAACCATGGACGGCTCTGCTCCCTCGTGGAGGGCATGGGCTTCTCCCCCCAGGAGACGAACTGGCTGCGCAGCTTCCTTGCGGATCGTCGAGTCCAACTCCGATTCAACGGGTTGCTATCCAGAGAACAGGGACAACCAGTGGGAGTGCCGCAAGGCTCACCCATGTCGCCTGTCCTCTCCATCGCCTACACGTCGCCCCTTATGCATAAGATGAGGAATTGGAACAACTCGTCTTTGGGGATGTACGTGGATGATGGCCTACTCTTTGCGTGCGCGGAAACGTGGGAAGGCATGACAACCCTCCTACGGGCCCGTTACAGCGTATGCGAAGAATGGCTCTGACTATCTGGTCTGGCAATCGAGCCGGACAAGTCGGAGCTCCTGTTCTTCCAGAAACCCAGGGAGCGCAACCCCATCCCACCACCCACCGGGCTCACTTTGCCGGCGGGGAGTGGCGTATACACGGTGCGGCCGGCGGAAACCCTGAGATACCTTGGGTTCTTCATCCACCGGCGCCTTAATTGGGACCCACACGTGACCATCATGTGTAACAGGGCGAGGGCCTCCATCCGAGCGCTCTCGATCCTGGGTAACACCATACGAGGCCTCTCCATGGCAAACTGGCGGCTGGTGATGAACACCGTCTGTTTACCCGTCCTCTCCTATGGTTGCCAGCTCTGGTATAAACCCAAAGGAGTCGCGGGCCTCATCAAGAAACTCCAGACCGTCCAGAACGAGATGGTCAAAGTGGTAACGGGCTCCTTCCGCACTGCGCCGCGGGAGCCCCTTCTCGTTTTTACTCGCATGCTCCCTATGAGCGTGTACCTGGAAAAACTGACGCACACTTCCGCGCTTCGGCTTTACAGGCTACCCCGTGCATCACAACTGCTCCGCCGCCTGGGCCCGGAGTGGTACGTGCCGGGCCGGGGGGACTTCCGAGAGGTGGTCCCAGGTTCATCCGTTGTGCCTGGTCGACGCAAACGTGCCCCCACGTCATTGGAGGCTCTTGCCGCGCGAGTCCCCTCAGACGGGCCGCGTGTCAACGTGATGGCCATCACCCCCTGGGAGGTCCCCAACTGGGCGGGTCAGGTGGAACACATCGGGGTTGGAAACCCTGCGGAGCGGAAGGCCTGGACGCACGCCCTCACAAGGGACGCGCAGGCCCAGGACGCTCTGATCATCCACGTCCAAGCCAAAGTGTCCTCACACGGACGCGGCGACGGCAAAGAGGTGGGCGCGGCGGCAGCCACCTTTACGCGAGGGAGAGCGGATCCAACGCACAGGGTCTGGGTGGCGGGCGATGGGCTCCTACAGTTTGACGCTGACGCCTTCGGGCTGGCCAAGACTGCGGAAGCCCTAGCCATGATCTATACGGAAGAGGTGCCCCCTCCCAGTTTGATTTACGTATTTACTAACTCGAACTCAGCTATCCACGTGGTCAAAAACCCACTTTCACAAACGGCCCAAAGCCACGCGCTGATGTTCTATCAGTCGCTTACTACCCTCTCACTCCGTCACACTAATTTCCGTCTATTCTTAGTCTGGACCCCGGTGGACACCGAACTAGGAGGGCAACAGTTGGCACGGGACTGGGCGGCCCAAGGATGCACCCGCGACCCCCCTGATGGGCTGAATCGCGTCAACTCTGCAGCCTACCAGAAAGCACGTGCGCGAACATTGGCGTTCAACGCCTGGGGACACTGCTGGTATGCCAACCGGCTTGTCCCCGTTTTCCGACACCAGGTCCTTGGGGAACCACTATCCTTTCACCAAACCTACTCCGACATCCACCCCCCGGACCCCAAACACCCTCACCCACTCTGGCAGCAGGCCACAGCTGCCGAAAAACTACCCAACGGTCGTTGCCGTGCGAAACACACCAGACGCTCCACATCCACCCTCATGCAGGTGGCGACCGACCACGCCTTCACTGGCACCTACGTGCAACGCTTCCGCATGAACGACCCCCCGGAAAACATATCATGCCCTTGCGGCGCGGAGGTCTGGGACTCCAACCACATCACACGCGAATGCCCACGCTTCATAAGGGCCCGGGTGGACACAGGTATCTATTCGACTAGACCCTACCACCCGCGATCATTAATTCCTTTTGAGTCGCTCCTCGGCACCCGCAAGGGCGCCGAGATGCTTCTCAAATTCTTTGACTCGACGCGCGCGCTTTCTGCTCCGGAATCCGGCCCTCCCCTACCCGTGCCTCCCGAACCCGACTAGGTAAGGTGGACACTTGGAGGTATTTAATTTACCTTTCTCGCTTCTCGTGACTCGTTTGTTTCATGTGACTCGGACTATCCCGCGGTTTAATCACCGTCGCTATTGACCCACGCCTCGTGCGAAGGACTCCGTCGACCCTAGTGGTTGACTTTACTTTACTCTATCTCGTGACTCGGACTGTTTACTATACGCGTTTCATGGGGCACCTCACGGACAACTCGTTTCTCTTAACTGTAGTGGGCTCTCGCTGCGACCGGTCTGTAACCACTGGCTATGTAACCCGGAATATAAATTGATCCAAAAAAAAAAAAAAAACCTGGACTAGGTCCTCTCAGTCTTACGTCTTCACAGATTACGTGCGGTAGTGGGCAGGGTATTCTATCATAACCCTCTTATGCGCACCGTGATGCGACGTTAGAAGGAGCTGAGAAGAGGACGAGATCATGCATCACTGGCACGTGAATGAAGTCCGTTTGGGGGACGATAAGTGTTGTAGATATGTTCTCCCGCGTGCATTGAGTCAGCCGTATTGACCCGATGTGGATGAACTTGAATGTCTCTCGAATCACTGACACACAGGCAGAGTCAGGTCGTAGCCTATCCCCTTCTACACGCAGAAATGATCGTCGGACAGTCATCACGGTCTGTAATGAAATAGACAATACATTGACTGACCCTCTATCTATCTGGTACCCCTAAGCTACCTACTCCTGACGACGTGCAGGTGTTCCTCGGAAGCTGCGTGGAGATACCCAACGTCACACCCACCACACCAAGAAGCACGACATAAGCAACTTTACCACCTAGAACGTTATGCGTCGGGGAGAACGCAAATAGTCAATCCGCAGCCAGTCCAACAATGCCCAGAACCGAGTTCACCGAATGCGAAAGACCATAAATGGCGCCGAGAGACCGTTTGTTGGGAGCAGCAGATGAAACGAACATGTTCATTGTACCTGAGTAACCCATGAGCATGTGCGTGAACAAATGTGTATGGGGTAAAAACATACGGTATCCCATATCGAAAATGCACAATGACGACAGCTGCAAAATAATGAGCACTCATACAGCCAAATTTGGGCCCCCGCTGCTATCATACTTTTGATGATGCCGGAGTATCCCCTCATCGCACCGTGCAAGCACCGGCTGCGATCCCCAGGTCAGTCAGTGGATATCACTCGGTGTGCATAGAGAAGCACCTTAAGGCAAGCGCCCAGAAGGAATGGGACAAACCAAACGGGAGAATCGAAAGAGTTGTGCCCGCGAGGGAGGACAGCAGAATAGGCTTCCGCCCCACGTGATCGGACAGTCGATCATGAGATGATCTGGGATACTGTACAATAGGTGTCTTCTGGTTGCTTTGGCTCCCGATGCTGTCAGGCACACCAAACCGCCAAGTTGGATTCAGGTATCTAAGGCGCATATACGTCATTAGAACCCGACCACGTCCAGTTGCGATCTCTACACTAGGGCCGCAGTTTCCACGAGAAACATATACTGTATTCATAGTTTGATTGAACACCGAGGATCCCAGACAAAGTAATACGATATCATTGTATATCGATCACTATCTACCGTTCGGCGCGAGGGTGCCGCCTTCTTTGTCAAACGTGATCACATTGTTGGACGCGTTGACCTGTCGAGTGTAGGTGTTACCCTCGGTGTCGGTATAGTAGAACCTGTTGTTGCTAGTTCCCGTCACGACCTGATTTTCGACGATGGTGGTGCCCATGATGAACGGCGCAGGGCGGAGCTGGCGGTCATACGTGTAATTAAATTGCGCCCAGACTAGAAGAAGGGGTTAGCAAGCGGAGGAGACACAAGGAGAGAGATAATACCGCCTGTGCCCGTCTCATCGCCCGACGCATAATCGATGATGAGAGGATATGTGAAGGTATCCTGCAGCGCTGTCTTGCCGTTGTGTGTCGAGAGAGTTTCACCAGAGGCGATCTGGAAAACATGCTAAAAAGTCTGAAATGAGTGCGAATCGTCACAGTTGGTCTTTTTACACAAACAAACCTGCGGATAGGTCTCTTGTTGAAGATAGTGCTGCACGCTCCCATATTCCAGATTCTGTGTGAATACCACTTTGGTTCGCTTCCCGCTCCCAGCGATGATCTCCGCCTCGATGTGTATACTACGCGATGCGTTAACAGTGATACTTACATCGCTGACATTAGATCCCGAGGCAGTCGACAAAGCATAGTCGGACGCCTGATATAGCGTGATATTCCCCGTAGTGGGTAAAGTCGATGAGTCGAGGTTGACTTGTAGCACGCCGGAAAGATACCAGTTTTGGTTGATTTGGTGATTTGACTCGGCAGAGGCGACATCAAGGGTGATGTTGTGCGGCCGGCCATTGGTGAGAATAGGTATGAAGGGTGTGAGGTCAATATGGTAGGTGGGTATATCTACTGAACCGTATGAGACGATTGGGCTGGGGGATTCCTAAGGCTGGCTGAGGCACAATAGCACAATGGCAGGACATACCTCCATGTGGCAAGTTCTCCAGTTCCTGTGTTAAAAAGGACATAGGGGAATGCAACGCCAGCAACCTGGCCATCCACCAGGACACGGACCTCGCGGAACGGTCCATTACCCGTCATAAGTCTCAACCCGTCGGGAGGAAAATAGCTAAGGAATTGGTTGGGAATGTTCCAATACTAGCACGACAGTGCAACAATCAGAGCTGGGAGGCTTCCGACAGACGGAAAACACACCCAGGACGTGTCGTCGCCGCTTGCAGAGGCTTGCAACTCGGCGAATGCCGTTACAGCATTTCGAGGGAGTGTGACTTCGACCTAAAGAACGAACAATTTGTATTTGTTCGAGGGGATACGTTCTGATGGCTCACCGAAAAGCCGGGAGGGACGGATGCTTCGCCGCCTGTTGTATTAGCGCGGGTTGTCAGTGGAACAATCAAGTCCGCGCGCTGTGCGGGTGGGAATCGCGACGAGCCCGAAAAAATTGTCGCTTCGAGTGTCACTGCATAATATTTCTGAGTACTCCTTGCGGAGTCGTAAGTGTAAATAAGATTCACCGGCATATTCGCCGTCGAGGACTCCGGGCTTGAGGACGTTGTCGAGCTGCAAAATGAATTTGCCAGGTTTGGAGAAAAGGGGGGTGAAGCGCGTCACGTCCTTGACGTACGTCCAGACGATGCCGTCGCTTCCAGCGTCATTTGGAATAGGTGTCGATGATCGCCAAACTATTCGACCGGTCTTGTTTGAAAACATCGAACTACACAACAGTAGGAAATCGACAAACTTTCGACGTTCTGGAAGTTAGAAAATGCGAGACGGGGGTACTGCGTTCCTTTGGTTGTGGCGGTTAAAGTAAGGGTGACACCAGCCCACGTGGTGGGGGTACCGCAGTTGGTTGGTGGTCTGAAAGTGAGGCATCAACGGGGACGACAGGGAGGTACGATAACAAGTCACAGACTTGTATTTGACGATCTCGGGACTGGAATTCACAAGCATCAGCATATAGACGGTAAAAATATCAAGTGCGAGTTGCATACTCTCCAATGGAGGATCCAAATGTGCGCCTGAGAGCCAATCGAGGTGAGTGAGCACGCACTGAGATGAGCGAGGTAACGAGACTGACTGAAGAATCTTAGTAGTGCACTGGTGTGATTTCGAGTCGAGAACGAAGGGCGGCGGCTGTGCGACTTGAAAGTTGACTAGAGGTTCACAGAAAGCGTAGTTCGTACACAAGAGCAACAGGAGGAGAGAAAGTAAAGATTGCAGAAATGGGGTCGACTGGGACATGCAAGGGGACATGGTGGACTTTGCTTGGTGCAGGACGAAATTCAGGGCTAACGGCGCGGACCAACACCATAACGCGCATAACAGCTATAAATATGAGGGAATTAATGGTAAATCCACGGAAAAGAAGGGAGGAGAAATGACCTTGCAATTTATCCCGGTAACCAGATTAACCAGATTCTGGGAGTCTCCTAGGCTCGGACCAGCCGGTTTTCGAACTCAGAAGCTCCGCTCATTTCGCGTCGTCTCTCGTCCTCAACCGGCTGGGCTCAAATGTATAGGGAGTGGGAGGTAAGGCCGTGAGAAATTTGCCTCAGTCAAATTTTCACTCTCGTAAAACCCTCCCCATCCTGGGATCCTCCACGCGCCCTCTGTGTCAGAAACTTGTACCTCAGAATTAACAGGAAATGTGATGTATTACCCAGTAAAACAGAGTAGAATACATGCAAAGTTCGTTTGAGGTTAATAAAGTGAGAAATTCAGAAAATTGAGACGCTCGTCAACTTGCTTTCGCTGGGCGCATTGACATGGGGGTCATAAATGCGTGCATTGGTACATAGCGTTGTCCTTAACCCCTAGCCAAGTCGCCAAAGGCAGCGTGATTGCAGCGGAGCTGCCAGTGTGCTTGGACTTGAGGCACATTGCCAAGTAGCGCTCTTCTCCTAACGTGAAGTCGCACTTGTTGCGCGCATGTTTGCGAAGCTTGGAAAATGTTGCTCTTGATGCCTAGAACGGTTCTGAACCTCTGCGCGAGTCACAAAAGTTCGCGCGACACCGGCGCTATTGCTGCTGTACTTGGACTTGTGATGATCCTCATCGCGCATTGCTGCCGAACCGCTGGCATCGCACACGTTGCTGCGTGTTCTGTAAACGTCGCTGTGAGTGCTTAATGCTATTGCCAAGTTGTGAACGTGCCGCGGGCATCCGCGTGCAAGTGGCACTGTCGCTGTTGCTCTCGGACTTGGGGACTTCAGTTCTTGGTGTCCCACTCTTGACTGAGTTGGTCTGCGCATGTACCATGCACGTTGCCGCTGGTACCATAAACACCTTCGGGTGTACTAGTAGTGATTGTCAACCTTGAGATGCGCCGCGAATGTGTACACACATGTGGCACTGCCGCTGGACCTCGCCCTTTGCGTTGGGAGTTGCTCTTAGAAGAACCTCATCGTGTTCCTCCGCGCACGCTGCCACGGAACCTGTAATTGCTGTTGTCAATGCATAATGTCTTCCGTGGTCTGTATATGACATATGGGCCGCCGCCGACCGTGGCATGCTCGCTGGCGGGTCTGTGCTTGGGACCTCCTGGTGTACGCTGCTCCTGCTACACACGTGCTTTTCTCGCACCGCCGCTGCCACGCATGTTGCTGCGGGACTGGTAAGTGCGGTTAATAACTCGAGGCGTGCTTACCCATATGTCTGAGCGACGCGGGAGCCTGCGCGAATGCGGCTTGCTTGCCAACGTCTCCGCATGCGGGGCTGCCTCTGGCCATCGCAACTTCTGATCTTGATCCCGCTGCCTACTACAACGTCTTTGCGAATGAGTTCCCGCACGCTTTGGATGAGTCCACCGAATCTACCGAAACACATTTAATATGCATCGTAAGTCTAGTTCGAGGACCGCTCGCACCTGACCCCTTCTGTGAGGATGTCATTCTTGAGACGCTGTTCGATCGTCCTGAGAACCAGTCGAACCAGGTTGGGGTCACAGACATCACAGCATAGGACGACGGGTTCTGAAAACTTGTGAAAAGGGTTAGAACATCAAAACAAACGTGGCGCAGGTTTATGAAAACAGTACGAAGGACTTGCGTCGACATGATGTCGCTTGAACGAACATGTAGGCTCCTTCATCATCATTGGAAAATGGAGGGTCACCAGGTGTAGTGAGCGTATCATTTGCGGCGTTCCGAGCCCCCCAAAAGCGGCGGTGACACTCGACTGTGACCGTGACGTTGACTCTGCATGCGATGCAGTCACTTGATCCCCTGTTTTTCTTGCCACACTTCTTTGGCTGAGTCTGAGTACTGTCTGAGTACGCAGTTGGTTTTACAAGAGGCACAGCCAGACCAACAGTGTTCAGTCCTCGAGCTGCTGCGCCCGGGACGCTGAACAGTTTCCAGGTCACTTCCACTGAATGATAACAATTCAAGTTGGATCAAGGTGCGTAGTTGCCGTGCGAGTACCCATCCTTTCAGTCAGGTCAACAATTCCAACTCGGAACAGATCTAATACCGAGTGCATGGCAGTGGTGCGTCGTGGGAATGACTCAGGCTTGCGACGCATCAAATCCTTTGGCGACTCGCTACAGAGGTGAACGGCACTGTGGGTTTGAAGCAAGGAAACCGACGCAGATCTCACCAAGGACATCAAATACTTATGGACAGCCTCAAGTAGAACAACTTTTATGAACCAGTCCTTGGCCGCACCCTCGGAGACAATGGAAACCTTGCACCGGACGTTATCGGTGAGGGCTACACTGTTGACTCGGTGGGTGCAAGGTCCCCTCTCCGGCGGTTCAATTTCATGATCAACACTCCAACGGTGCTGCGGCATACGGCCACTGGTTGGTACAACATTGCCCGCACAAACGCACGCCCAAGCGACCAACGATCATTCTCCTCGGTCTTCGCTAGTTGCCCTCAAACGCATCAGTCACGCCACCCTTTGTCTTTCCGCCGCCTTCCTTAACTCGCCCCCACTATTCCCCTGCAACTGCAACACTCATGAAGACGCAGCAATGACGAGCAGCTCAGTGGTCAAGATGTTTCATTTTTATTTTCCTTTTTGTTTCGTCTCGTTTCTCGCTCATGTCGCTCACTGCTTTAGTCTGGGCATCTTCCTCGATGACTCCATCCCAGTACATGCCCGCCACGCCGCACCCCTCAAGTCTGTACCGTCGCCACTTCAAGTCTGTACCCGCCACATTCTTCCTTCATCACGCAGGAGTCCGCCGCCGCTACCACCCCGTCACAGCGCGCAAGACCCGTCACAATGCCACGCCGCTCGACGCCATCACAACGTGGCGGTGTAAGCACCCACACGCCACGACGCCACACGGAATCCCGCCGCAACATTGACTCGACACGGCGCACAAGCCCCGCCGCGACGCCAGTTGCAAACGACGACGACGGCTAGGCCACTACAGCAATGGTAGCAAGGTGGTGACGACCACGACATATCGATGATGACCATGACCGCGACACAGCGACTTTGACCGCGACTGAGCGACTACGACCGCGAAAACGGCAACACAGAGCACAAGGCGACAAAGACGAAGACGATGACAACGCGATGACGGCAGTGATGCCAACCATGCGCCGACGACGACGGGGCTTTTGAACCCAGGCCGGCCCCGCACATCACTAATCGTCTATAGTTCCCGATCGACCTCGAGATGGACGCAGATTTACAAGAGCGTGTGGAAGCCCTGGATGAAGGGGATGGGACGGACAATTCAGACGATGACGAGGATGAATCCGACTTTTTCTCCTAAATTTTGGTATAGACTGCGAGATACATCCTTTAGTTGACATATCCAAACCATTCGTTTCATGATGGGGTGATACCAATTCCACTTGTGAGAATTTTCGTTTTCATCATTGTCAAGGAGGAACAAAAATCGTCTAAGTCGAATTTCTCACGGCCTTCCCTCCCACTTCCCTATACCAGTGTGCCCAGGCTCTAGACAAGTGACTCGGGTAGCAGCACCCTTCAAACCCCGACACCTTGCAACCTCCGCTAGCCAAAGTTACTTGTCGAAGTGCCTGGTTTCACAAGGCTAGGAGTCTCCATCCGTGCAGCGCTAGCACCGTATGCGGACGCGTCACGCGTGCTCAGTTGAGGTGTATGCGCTTCACTGGCATTGGACGACACAAAATAATCCCCATATTCAATGTTGCGCAGCAATGCACGCAGCAAACAGGAATGCACGTTCTCACCTTAGAGTAGGTTGAGAGACTATAGTGTGGAGAGGGCGCACAAGTGAGAAAGAGAGTGAATATCTATTCGCCTCCCTCCCCATAGGAGGGTTTTTATACTCTATGGTCCTACCCTGACCACGTGCGTAAAAGTGATGAGTACAGGCGTCCACAATATCGCATTTTTACACACACCTGATGTAAACTACCACTTTGAGATAGTCATAGGACTTCTCTCGCATAGAGGGCGTATTGCGCCCATTGTAGTACGTATCCCAACTACCATAATAGGCAAACATACTACTGTAATGTCGTAACTGCTATAGATAAGGTCCTTACGTACTTATCACGTTCCAACACTCCCCCTTGCTTAGTGCAGCTAATAAAAGCGTGTCTAAGCAAATAGCAGTGTCCTCACGAGCTCTGGGTAAGAGCATCGAGTGAAAGTTGCCTCAGTGTCGATTAGTAGTGTGGTGTCCAACCCGACTCTAACACGTCTCATCAAGTTGTGAATGTCAATGACATTTTCCAATTCAGACGTCCCATTATTATGTCCCCATTAGGGACAGGACATGCGAACTTCCCTCTGGTAGTTCAATGAAAGGCTTAGAGTCATTTGTCCACATAATGATCAGTGGTGGCTTATATAATTGATACCCCCAGCCGACGGTGAGAATCTTTTATTGTTCATACTCAGCCGACGTCGGCCGACGTTGGAGACTCCTACATAGTTGATAGTCCAACCGGCGCCGGCTGGAAGCGGGGGGTCCGACGCACTCCCTGCTTTGGAATTAGAGTCCTAAGCAAATGAATATACCATATATGACCATTCTACAGTTCATTTAATCGCATACAGGAACGATCAAGTGTGTAGTAAGAATGGTGATATGACATGGATCATCAACTCAGATATGTGTATTGGGGTGCAAGAATATCAGAACACTTTGATGTGATAGAAATAATAATAAGGAGTGTCCGATAAAATGGATAGAGCATCATCCATGCATGTAATAGATGAGTGATGTATAGGGATGCTAGTACGACACAATGGTGTTGAATACATTACTTGAATGGATACAGGAGAGTCCTGGTCACATTTGCCATGACATGGGACATCTCATCAGATAGTACAATACTTATTAAACTATCGGGAGGTCCGACAGAATAGATGGGTGGTTCATAGGGATGCTAGGACCATGTTCTACTAGTTATGACGTTGTACATACAGTTGGAATGGATACAGGAGAGTCCTGGTCACATTTGCCATGACATGGGACATCTCATCAAATAGTACAACACGATTTAAACTATTGGGAGGTCCGACAGAATAGATGAGTGATTCATAGGGATGCTAGTACAACACAATGGCATTGAATACATTACTTGAATGGATACAGGAGAGTCCTGGTCACATTTGCCATGACATGGGACATCTCATCAGATAGTACAATACTATTTAAACTATCGGGAGGTCCGACAGAATACATGGGTGGTTCATAGGAGGGATGCAAGGACCATGTACTACTAGTTATGATGTTGTACATACAGTTGAAATAGATATAGGAGAGTCCTGGTGGTTCATAGGGATGCTAGGACCTTGTACTATTGGAATGGATATAGGAGAGTCCTGGTTGCATTTGCCATGGCATAGGACATCTCATCAGATAGTACAATACTATTTAAACTGTCGGGAGGTCCGACAGAATAGATTGTTGGTTCATAGGGATGCTAGGACCATGTACTACTAGTTATGATATTATGATGTTGTACATACGGTTGCAATGGGTACAGAAGAGTCCTTGATGCATTAGAGTAATTTGGGCATTACCAGTGCCAGTGGACATCCCATCAGATAGTACAACACCATTCAAACTATCAGGAGGTCTGACAGAATAGATGGGTGTTTCATAGGGATGCTAGTGTTACACAATGGTAGTGGATATATACTTTAAATGGATATAGGAGAGTCCTAGATGCATTTGGATCATTGCCATGATGTGGAACATGTAACAATGTTGAGCATATGATTGGAATGGACACAGGAGAGTCCTCAATGAATTAGAGTTGTTCACACTCAGCTGACATTGGAGACTCTGGCATGGGACATCACTGCAATGACGTAGGACATCTGCACAGATGGTGTTGGACACCCCTACAATGACATGGGACACCCTGACAATGATGTGGGACATCGCTACAATGATGTAGGACATCACCACAGATGGTGTCGGGCACCCCAACAATGATATGGGACATCCCTACAATGATGTAGGACATCACCACAGATGGTGTTGGACACCCCTACAATAATGTGGGACACCCTGACAATGATATAGGACATCCCTACAATGATGTAGGACATCACCACAGATGGTGTCGGACACCCCTACAATGATGTAGGACATCACCACAGATGGTGTCGGACACCCTTACAATGATGTGGGACACCTCTACAATGATGTTGGACATCATCACAGATGGCATTGGATACCCCTAGAATGATGCAGGACATCCCTAGAATGATGTAGGACATTGCCACAGATGGTGTTGGACACCCCTACAATGACATGGGACACCCTGACAATGATGTGGGACATCGCTACAATGATGTAGGACATCACCACAGATGGTGTCAGGCACCCCAACAATGATATGGGACATCCCTACAATGATGTAGGACTTCACCACAGATGGTGTTGGACACCCCTACAATAATGTAGGACACCATGACAATGATATAGGACATCCCTACAATGATGTAGGACATCACCATAGATGGTGTCAGACCACCCTACAACAATGTAGGACATCACCACAGATGGTGTCGGACACCCCTACAATGATGTGGGACACCTCTACAATGATGTGGGACATCATCACAGATGGCATTGGATACCCCTGGAATGATGCAGGACATCCCTAGAATGATGTAGGACATTGCCACAGATGGTATTGGACACCCCTACAATGACATGGGACACCCTGACAATGATGTGGGACATCCCTACAATGATGTAGGACATCACCACAGATGGTGTCAGGCACCCCAACAATGATATGGGACATCCCTACAATGATGTAGTAGGACATCACCACAGATGGTGTTGGACACATCCCTACAATGATGTAGGACATCACCAAAGATGGTGTCGGACACCCCTACAATGACGTAGGACATCACCATAGATGGTGTCGGACACCCCTACAATGACATGGGACACCCTGACAATGATGTGGGACATCCCTACAATGATGTAGGACATCCCTACAGTGATGTAGGACATCCCAACAATGATATAGGACACCATAATAATGATGTGGGACATGCCCACAAATGGTGTTGGACACCCTGACAATAATTTGGGACATCCCCATTGTGATGTAGGACACCCCTACAATGATGTAGAACATCACCACAGATGGCATCAGATACCCCTACAATGATGTGGGACACCCTGACATTGATGTGGGACGTCCCTACAATGATGTAGGACATCACCACAGATGGTGTCAGACACCCCTACAATGATGTAGGTCATCACTGCAGATGGCATCAGATACCCCTACAATGATATTGGACATCCCTACAATGATGTAGGACATCACCACCATATGTGGGGACATCTGATATCATTTTGGGGTTTCCAACACCATCTGTGGTGATATCTGTCCCATATCATTGTGAGAGTGTCTGACACCATCTGTGGGTATGTTCCACATCATTATTGGGGCATCCCAAATCATTGTAGGGTATCTGATGCCATCTGTGGTGATGTCCTACATCATTGTAGGGGTGTCTTACATCACAATGGGGATGTCACAAATTATTGTCAAGGTGTCCAACACCATTTGTGGGCATGTTCCACATCATTATTATGGCATCCTATATCATTGTTGGGATGTCCTACATCACTGCAGGGATGTCCTACATTGCTGTAGGGTTGTCCCACATTATTGTCAGGGTGTCCCACATCATTGTAGGGGTGTCCAACACCATCTGTGGTGATGTCCTACATCATTGTAGAGGTGTCCTACATCACAATGGGGATGTCCCAAATTATTGTCGGGGTGTCCGAAACCATTTGTGGGCATGTCCCACATCATTATTATGGTGTCCTATATCATTGTTGGGATGTCCTACATCACTGTAGGGATGTCCTACATTGCTGTGGGGATGTCCCACATCATTGTCAGGGTGTCCCACATCATTGTAGGGGTGTCCAACACCATCTGTGGTGATGTCCTACATCATTGTAGGGGTGTCCTACATCACAATGGGGAGGTCCCAAATTATTGTCGGGGTGTCCGACACAATTTGTGGGCATGTTCCACATCATTATTATGGTGTCCTATATCATTGTTGGGATGTCCTACATCACTGTAGGGATGTCCTACATCGCTGTAGGGATGTCCCAGATCATTGTCAGGGTGTCCCATATCATTGTAGGGGTGTCCAACACCATCTGTGGTGATGCCCTACATCATTGTAGGGATGTCCTATATCATTGTCAGGGTGTCCCACATTATTGTAGGGGTGTTCAACACCATCTGTGGTGATGTCCTACATCATTATAGGGATGTCCCACATCATTGTCAGGGTGTCCCACATCATTGTAGGGGTGCCCAACACCATCTGTGGTGATGTCCTACATCATTGTAGGGATGTCCCATATCATTGTCGGGGTGCCCGAAACCATCCGTGGTGATGTCCTACATCATTGTAGGGATGTCCCACATCATTGTCAGGGTGTCCCATGTCATTGTAGGGGTGTCCGACACCATCTATGGTGATGTCCTACATCATTGTAGGGGTGTCCTATATCATTGTCAGGGTGTCCCACATTATTGTAGGGGTGTCCAACACCATCTGTGGTGATGTCCTACATCATTGTAGGGATGTCCCATATCATTGTCGGGGTGCCCGAAACCATCCGTGGTGATGTCCTACATCATTGTAGGGATGTCCCACATCATTGTCAGGGTGTCCCATGTCATTGTAGGGGTGTCCAACACCATCTATGGTGATGTCCTACATCATTGTAGGGATGTCCTATATCATTGTCAGGGTGTCCCACATTATTGTAGGGGTGTCCAACACCATCTGTGGTGATGTCCTACATCATTGTAGGGATGTCCCATATCATTGTCGGGGTGCCCGACACCATCTGTGGTGATGTCCTACATCATTGTAGCGATGTCCCACATCATTGTCAGGGTGTCCCATGTCATTGTAGGGGTGTCCAACACCATCTGTGGCACTGTCCTACATCATTCTAGGGATGTCCTGCATCATTCTAGGGGTATCCAATGCCATCTGTGATGATGTCCCACATCATTGTAGAGGTGTCCCACATCATTTTATGGATGTTCCTACACCATTGTGGGGTGTTTGACACCATCTGTGCAGATGTCCTACGTCATTGCAGTGATGTCCCATGCCAGAGTCTCCAATGTCAGCTGAGTATGAACAACTCTAATTCATTGAGGACTCTCCTGTGTCCATTCCAATCATATGCTCAACATTGTTACATGTTCCACATCATGGCAATGATCCAAATGCATCTAGGACTCTCCTATATCCATTTAAAGTATATATCCACTACCATTGTGTAACACTAGCATCCCTATGAAACACCCATCTATTCTGTCAGACCTCCTGATAGTTTGAATGGTGTTGTACTATCTGATGGGATGTCCACTGGCACTGGTAATGCCCAAATTACTCTAATGCATCAAGGACTCTTCTGTACCCATTGCAACCGTATGTACAACATCATAATATCATAACTAGTAGTACATGGTCCTAGCATCCCTATGAACCAACAATCTATTCTGTCAGACCTCCCGACAGTTTAAATAGTATTGTACTATCTGATGAGATGTCCTATGCCATGGCAAATGCAACCAGGACTCTCCTATATCCATTCCAATAGTACAAGGTCCTAGCATCCCTATGAACCACCAGGACTCTCCTATATCTATTTCAACTGTATGTACAACATCATAACTAGTAGTACATGGTCCTTGCATCCCTCCTATGAACCACCCATGTATTCTGTCGGACCTCCCGATAGTTTAAATAGTATTGTACTATCTGATGAGATGTCCCATGTCATGGCAAATGTGACCAGGACTCTCCTGTATCCATTCAAGTAATGTATTCAATACCATTGCATTGTACTCCTAGTAGCATCCCTATGAATCACTCATGTATTCTGTCGGACCTCCCGATAGTTTAAATAGTGTTTTACTATCTGATGAGATGTCCCGTGCCATGGCAAATGTGACTGGGACTCTCCTGTATCCATTCAAGTAATGTATTCAATGCCATTGTGTCGTACTAGCATCCCTATGAATCACTCATCTATTACATGCATGGATGATGCTCTATCCATTTTATCGGACACTCCTTATTATTATTTCTATCACCTCAAAGTGTTCTGATATTCTTGCACCCCAATACACATAGTATCTGAGTCGATGATTCATGCCATATCACCATTCTTACTACACACCACACCTGATTCCTGTATGCGATTAAATGATTAAATGAACTGTAGAACAGTTGTATATGGTATATTCACTTGCTTAGGACTCTAATTCCAAAGCAGGGAGTGCGTCGGACCCCCCGCTTCCAGCCGGCGCCGGTTGGACTATCAACTATGTAGGAGTCTCCGACGTCGGCCGACGTCGGCTGAGTATGAACAATAAAAGATTCTCACCGTCGGCTGGGGGTATCAATTATATAAGCCACCACTATCCATTGGCTGATTTGTCTGCTAATTAAAGCGACATTGTACCATGTCTTTTTGAGAGAATAAGGTGACTCTGTCCTGTGAGGAGACGATTGCTCGTAACGTGGATGAACATAGAGAAACATATGTTCCTCAAGAAGAAGCGGTGTACGCGAGAGTACAATAGCTCCTTCACGCTCTCCATCACGGATCTCCATCATCAGACATGGTGTGTGTGCGCGGCAGCGCACCAAACTCTAGCCCTAGCTGTTCCCTGAATTTAAGGAACTTAATACAACCCAGATTCTTAGTAAAGAGATCTGCGGGGTTCTCAGCTCCTTCAATGAAGAATAGCTCTATCTTCTTTTCACAGATCACATCACGTATGTAATGGTGACGTAGATCAATATGTTTGATCCGTTTCTCCTGAACAGGATTAGAAGATAAGAATATGGAGCCTTGATTATCTCCGCATAATGGAATCAGTCCAAGATTAATTCCGAGCTCACTAAAGAGCGAACGAATCCAGACCAACTGTCTGCTAGTATCACACAGTGACATGTATTCTGCTTCAGTTGATGAGAGCGCGATAGACTTCTGCGCTCTAGAGTTCCAGCAGAACACTCCATTAGCCATCTTTACTAAGTAGCCCGTAGTGGACTTTCTCGTAATTGGGTCTGAAGCCCAATCGGAGTCTGCATATGCTATTATACCACTGTCACTTTTGCCATCAAAGACTAAAGCATAATTAGAGGTACCAAGCAACTAGCGGCAAATGTAAAGTGCACGCTTCATATGGTCCTCAGATGGGTTGGCTGCAAACTGTGCCATTTTGGTAACAGCATAGGCAATGTCTGGTCGTGTACCAATCATAATGTATAGGAGAGATCCTATCACTTGTTGGTATGATGCGCGGAGCTCTGGGGTTGCAGTTCCCTTATTAGGGGATGGATGATACCCTTCTGGTAGTGGGGTAGGTACTGATTTGGCATTAATCAGTTTGAAACGCTGCAGCACTTTCTGAAGGTAATCCCGCTGATCTATCAGGATTCTACCTTTAGAATGTAGTATGCGCATGCGTAGAAACTCTTTGGTATCACCTAAGTCTCTGCATTCCCATATCTCCATGAAGCACTTCTTCAGGGATGCTATGTCCTTTTTGTTTCTTCCTAAGAAGAGGACATCATCAACATAAACAATAACTATGATTGTTTTGTTGTTGTTAACAAACAGGCCTGAGTCTGATTGAAGTCGTGTGCAGCTCAGGGAACTCATAGACTTATCTAGCGCTCTCCACCAAGTGAGTGCAGCTTGTTTAAGTCCGTATATAGCTTTCCTTAAGCGCATGACTTTGTTTTGTTGGCTAGGATCTTTAAACCCTTCAGGTTGTTCCATATAGAGTTCCTCATCGAGGTCTCCATAGAGGAAGGCAGTTTTGACGTCAAGTCCAGAGATGTGCCAATCCTTCAGCGCTGTAAGCGCGAGCATCATCCGGACAGTCTCAAACTGTACCACTGGCGAGAATATTTCATCATAATCTATGCCTTCAACCTGAGAAAAGCCTTTGGCAACTAGCCTGGCCTTTTTACGGCCGTCTGACTTTAAGTCAAACACCCATCTATTCTTGATCACCCTTCTGCCTTGCGGCGGGTTAACAAGATCATAGACTCTGCATTTGCGAAGAGAGTCAAGCTCTTCTTTGCACGCATTACGCCACTCCCCCTGGAGTTCACTTGGCATTTTTTGAATGTCCTTATAGGTCCATTCACGAATATTAGAGGTATCAGGTGACTCTAGATCTGTTGGTGAAACTGCTTTGGCGAGCAGAAGATCTAGAAATTTGACTCCCCCTTCCTGAGCTAGGTGGATCAGCAATTGCTGATCTACTTCATCTGAATCCTGTGGATTATCACTCTGAGCACTGGAAGAATCAGATTCGGCTTGTTCAGGAACATCGCCTGAGACCGGCTGATCTTGACTAGAACGCTGCTGGGAGCTACCCGGCAGTGTTTCAGTCAATTGTCGCCATGTGCGAGTCCGCGCAATGTCACAAATAATTGCTGTAGGAGGCCTATCTCCATAGACATTATCAGGACGAGTAACTGGTCTCCTTATACGCCCCGATCTCCTAGGTTCACTAGGACCAGGTACTGGAACAGGGGGTAAAGGCGGAGGTAGCTGCGATCCAGATCCTCCAGCAGAAGTGCTAGGAGGAGGTCCAGCGGCTGGCTGGGGAGTGCTTCTCCCTTTTACAATAGGAGGCTCAGGTGGTAGGTCGTCATCATCACCGGGAGCGGCGTTGTCTTTAGACTCCTCACTAGGAACTGTCTCATCTAACTGAGTTACACCACGGGGTATACTCCTAGTACTGTCCTTAGGACACTTAGGGAATAACACTTCATCAAAGAGTAGTGATTGAAAGTCCGGTCCGGTCCGGTTTTTTTCCCTAATTTGGAAGGACCGGGACCGGGACCGATCCATCGGTTCATCCCCTGAGCCCAAAACCGGACCAAGCCGACATGAGTCGGTTCCACCTGGTTGCCGGATTCTCAAAAGACCAGTCTTCGCGGTCTAAACCAGTTCTTCCCGAGTCGGTTGCAACTGGCAAAAGACCGACTGCAACCTGTATTGAGCTGTACTAGTTACTGGTAGTTACAACTTGTGGCTACAGCTACTCTATGGATGTAAATATATTGTGGCCCTCGTCACCAAGAAGACAGCGTGAACGTGTTGTGGTCGCCATCCTATCGTCGCGTCGTGGTCGTGGTCGTCGCATTGTGGTCGTGGTCGTCATGTTGTGGTTGTCGTCATGGTTGTCGTCGTGCTAGTGGTTGTCGATATTTTGGTGTTGCAGCTGAAGTCGCAGTCGCGCGTCATCGTCGGGAAACATGGTTGTCGACGTGTTGTTGCGGCCAATCGTTGTCGTTGTCGATTTGTTGATGTTGCCGCCGTCGAGATGTTGCCGTTGTCGAGGTGTCATCCTTGCGGCTGTCGATGCGTTGTCGTCTTGGTCATCGCTGTGGCTGTCGACGTGTTGTTGGTGCCATTGTGGTTGGGGTTGTTGATGCGGTGTTGATCTTGGTGTTGATGGTCGTGGTTGTTGGCCGTTGATGATGGCACGTTGTAGTTTTGAGGCCAAGTTTGAGGCTGTTGTTGTTGAGGCCGGTCCGAGGAATCCAAGGAGGAATCAATGTCGGTGTCGCTGCAGTCGGCCCGGGTGTCGGAATGGTGGTCGTACTTCGCATTTGGTCGTCGTTGTCGATGCTGGCATTGTTGGATGGTCGTGGCTGTAAAGACCGGTTGGGACCGGTCCCAACCGGCCCTGTGGCGGTTCAGCCAAACTTCAGATTCCATGTGAACCGCAACCGGTGCCACTCCAAAATAGGAAGGACCGCAACCACAGGTCCAGTTGCAACCAGTTGCAGTCCAGTCCGGCCCCGGTCTTTTTGCAGTTCATAGAACTGGACTTTCGAACACTATCAAAGAGTGCCTTGTCCAAATAGAACAAGGTATTAGGTGTGCGCATGAAGACATCAGCCTTCATTCCAGTTCCTCTACCAAGGTAGATCATCAGCTCGCTCTTGGGAGAAAGTTTATTCACCTGGCGAGCTTCTGGAATATGTACATATGCGCCACATCCGAATACTCTGAGATGCGATATGTCAGGGACTTCATTGTGTAATAGTTTGTAAGGAGTCTGCCATTTAAGGCGACTTATGGGGGTTCTATTATAACAATGTGCAGCGTGAAGTACTGCAAATTCCCACCAACTCTGTGGTAAACAAGCATCAAGGCGCATAACCTGAGCTTTGTCCATTATAGTGTGCATAAAGCGCTCAGCGCGCCCATTTTGCTGTGGCGTATGTGGCGCAGACTGTAGCACTGTTATGCCAGCATCCTTAAGCTGCTTTAGGAAGGCATCCAATTTGTATTCACCGCCGGCATCTGACATCCATTCTTTTATGGTTGCGTTAAATTGATTTTTTATTAACGCTAGCCACTGCTTTAGTGCCGTAATGGCAGAGGCTTTATCCCGTAGAAGAATGATCCATGCAAACGAAGTATAATCATCAAAGAAGACGATAAAATACTTGTATTTATGGTATGACGGTATAGGGAAGCTTTTCAGATCGGAATGAATCCGAGAGAAAGAAGCTATAGCCCTTGTATCGGACGGAGGATGTGAGGCAGCAGGCATTTTGCCTTGCGCACACCCAGGACATATTACATCAGAGGAGGGAATTATAATCCCTTCTGGAAAGCCCTTAGTGTGTTCCTTAGCTCGTCTTAGAACCTCTTTAGATGGGTGACCGAGGCGACGATGCATAAGGTCATAGTCTACATTTAGTAACGCAGACTGGTTTGCAATATGCGACTCAGTTAGAGTGGATATAGAGGCATCTAGCCAATATAGGGATTGTCCGTGAAGAAGGGGTTTACATTGGACAATCATTTTGTTTTTACATAGCAAGTTAATATGCTGCGAATTCCCCAAAATGCGCAAACCTTGCTGTAAGAAGACACCCATAGACAGAAGACATATGCTTATGTGTGGAATGTATAGAACCGGATATACCCGAGTAGTTACGGGTTTGTCTGCGACATAATGCTCAAGCAAAACAGATCCGGTTCCTTCGACGTATAGCATTTGTGCTGCTGTTTTCACAGGCATTCTTTCAGACTTAGCAATTGTGTTACGTTTGGCCTGGAAGTGGACACTGACGTCAAGGGTATGACACCGCGTCAGCAGTATATCGTCATGGACTTGTTAGGATCAGTCAGCCGGGTAAGCTCCGGCGCATGTGATTGTGTACGATAACGGATCGGATCATGACTCAACGTGACTCATACTAGGATAGCTGTACTAGGGTTTGCTCTACTTACGCTATTGGCTGGTACTTCTTGGAGCGGCGCTTGAAAGCCCGCGCGTATCTGTATAAGTAGAGTACTGCGAAGACCAAGAACGGCATCTTGGTCTTCTTCCAATACCACTACCAGTTCTCCGCTCTATAGGGATCTCCCCCTTGAAGTGAGTCGTCCGACATATCCCTCTAGACCAAGGGATCCCTCGTGACTTAGTCCCTCTGCATATAAAGTGGACAGCTATCCCATCGGCAGCGTTTGTCATCGCGTCTATCTGTACCTCAACCCTCGCGTCGCCTCTCCTTATACTTTCCTGTACATCGTCGATCACGATACCTGGGACGATCTACGCATAGTCGCCGCACCACCTCCCTCACTACCTCTGGGAGACGACCTACACGGTTACGAAGACCGCACCGGAGCCTTACGAGTACACCCGGTCGACTTCCCCCAAGCCAGAGTCAATCGCAATTACGTTAACAAGAGGATCGCCACCCACTCCGAAGCCTAAGTCAGGCAAGCGTTTGTGGTATACGCTACATTAAGACCAAGATCCCAACCGTGGCCAATCCTACCAAGACAACCAAGGACTACTGGGTTCCATTCAGACCATATCACATCGACAGACGAGGAGAACGCAACGTACCAAAGAGATATTTAGAGGCTGCATTTTGGAAAGACGACGCGGAGATACCAGGCTACATCACTGATTACTTCGATCGAGCGGGCAACCGACACATCATCCCCGTAGAATTCAACTTCGAAAACACTTGTTGGACGGAAATCCGGTGGGACGATCTCCACAACAAATACAAAGTACTCCGACCCGCAGGAGGAGGACTCCGCCTAGACATCCTAGCCAGCAACGTAGTCACCAGAGACCAGTGGGGCCTTATAGACGGACAATACGAAGAACCAGCACGATCCCCTACACCAAAGACACCAGCACCATCCCCATCACTCGCAAGCAACCCCGAAGACATCTACATTCACCAGGATGAAGCAGAGGAACTAGCACTAGAAAACATCGCTAAGTCTATTCCAGTCATGACCTCTACAACCACCCAAGCACCCACTCAAATCAGAACAGCCCTTTTCACACCACAAGATCAACCACGACAACCGGAAGGAAACCCACCGGGAGGAGACCCAGCAGATGGTAACCCCGGAGGAGGAGGCGATGGAGGAGGCGATGGAGACGACGCACAAGGCCTCCCACACCCAGGATTCGCAGATATTCCCCACCTCACCGACAGATTTATCGGCAAAGAACCACCAATCTTCACAGGAGATCGAGACAAAGCACAAGCATTCCTATCCCAATGGAACCGGTTTGCACAAGTAAACATAGCTAACCGAAGTCTCCAAAGCCCATACATCAAAGCAATGATGTTCCTCACCTACATCCAGGGACCCCTGGTCGACGAATGGACCTCAGAAACCCAGAAATGGATCGAGACCAGACCAGACAGAAGCGACCCTTGGGTATGGAGCGCAGTAGAGCTCGCCTTCAAGCGACAGTTCCGGGACAACATGGAACAAGAACGCGCCAGACTAGAGCTGGATAAAGGATTCAAAATGACGGGAGGGGATATTGACAGCTACGTAACCGCATTCGAAAAGCTCGTCCGACAGGCTGACTACCGCCTGGACGATCCCCTGGTACTCGACAAATTCACCAGAGGCGTACCCCTCGACCTGTATCGCAACGCATACCAATTCCACAGCCCAGTAACGTACCACCAGTGGAAGACCGCCCTCATCGAGCAACAGAAACGCTACCTCCACATGAAAGCACGAGTAGATGGGTTCGGAAGACAGCTAACTCAGCGCCCCAAACAACAGCAACAACAACCGCCAAGATTCCAACCACCTCAAAGGCAGAACCAAGGGTGGCAACAATACCGTAACCACCCCGACACTATGGACACTACACCAGGAAGAGTCCGCGCCAGAGTCGCGGGCTCCGAAGAGGCGAACCCTAACAACCCTCAAGAATGGAGGAACTACACACAAGGAAGGCCACCTTTCCCCCCTTGCGGAGGATTCCTCGCAAGAGGAAGAGGAGGACGAGGCGTCTTTAACACAAGGGACGTAACCTGTTACAATTGCAGAAAGAAAGGCCACTTCTCACGAGAATGCCAGCAACCACGCCAGGCACGCCAAGGACCTCCTCAGGGAAGAAGTGCATACATCGAGGAAGTACCCACCGCTCCACAAAGTGTCATAGGTGTCACGGTACGCGAAGTGGACGCTTACTATACGGTGATGACTCCCTTAGTAAGTCGTAATATGTCATGGACTCGAGTATCAGTCAGCGTAGTTGTACGGTGTAAGGTTGGCTCGGGCGCTGGCCCCGAAATCGTCTATTTTCGGTCTTTTCGATCTCGGTCCGGCGTCGTGTGGCCTACTGCCATTTCGGATTCGCGTTCTCACGGTGTCGCACTTCGCTATCGATTCTTTGCTATCAATTCCCTCCTCACTCACATACACACTCTCTCCTCCCGCTCGTCACCTCCATCGCCCATGGTCCGCCGCCGCCCGTACTCGCCTTACAAGAGGCTTCCCAGCCCCTCATAGCCAGGCCGTGCGTTCCCACGCCTCGTGTCGTCTTTGTCCTCAAGACCCCGTCTCATTGCACCGCCCATCTCTCCTATCTCTTTCAGGATGTCAAGACCACAGCTCACCTGCTCTGAGCCACCTGCAAGACGCCGTTGGAGATCGCGCCGGTCATCGCGCTGTCGTCGGAGGGCTATTATCGTGCGTCATAATGTCTCGGCCCTCTTTGTTTGAGAATTTTCGTATCCTCGCTTCCTTTGACTACGCTTAGGTTCCGGTTATTCGTGTCCGCGCCCATCTCCCTTTGACTCGGTCGTCTCCGCGTTTCGTTTGTTCGCTTCCCATATGCCGCCTCTCCCCTACCTATTCCTTCCTACCTACTTGTCTGGAATAGCTACTGTTCTACATGTATTTAACCCTTGCATTCTAGCTCGTTAATGGCAGTCTAGTAGTTGTGTTTTTCCCCATCTCATCTCAGCGTGAATTCGGTTTGAGTCAGGCCCGCTGCTCGGGCACTCCTACCCACTTCACTAGTCGTCCCCTCGCCTCGTCTCGCCGCCTCGGACGGCTTCGTCTCTCGTTTCGCTCGGATCTCGTCTCGCTCGTCCCGCTCGTCCCCCTGTCCCGCTCGTCCCCGCCCTCGTCCGTTCGCATTCGCACCGGCTGTCGCCGTCGCGAACGCTTCGGACTCGGCCTCCTCTCTCTTTCTGTAACCCCTGCACGGAATCCCCTCCGCCTTCGAACTCACACGGACTCGGCTCCGTACAACGGTATCACATGCCGATGTGGCATGACTCATTCCTAGGACAGCGGTAGTAGGGTTCGAGCTACTTACGCTACTAGTCGTACGGATTCGGGAGGAGCTTTAAAGCGTCCTCATACATGTATAAATAGTGGCTCGATAAGACCAAGATACGCCATCTTGGTCTTCTTCAATCACCACCTTCTTCTCTCGTCTCTCACGCGTGCCTTCACTTGTCTCTTTAGAGCAAGTCGTCTGTATCGATCGCCTAGTGACTCGAACGTCCTAGTGCCAGAGTTATCTGTGTCACGTGCCTCGATAGACGCCGTGAACACGTGTCCAAGTCACGTGACTTGTCCTCAGAATATTCGCTAAGTCGTGAACGCCCTTTCGCAGTCCAAGTCGGACTAACGCCAGTGGTGGCGTTACATTAAGACCAAGATCCCTCACCGTGGCGTTCACAACTCGAGACCAGTGGAGGAATTTTCAAACTTACTCCCTTGAACGAAGGGGAGACCGCAACGTACCAGTACAATTCCTAGGAGCTGCTAGGTGGAGAGAATACAGAGGAGAAATCGGATATTTCGTAGACTTCGCATCGGGACCTACTCGATACCGACCAGTTGAGTTCAACTTCGACAACCTCTGTTGGGTGGAGATTACGTGGAACCCCATAGACAATCGATTCGACGCGGTACGACCAGCAGGAAGAAACTTCAACTGTGACATCGACTCCAGAGGACTACCCACCAGAGAACAGTGGGGGCAAATCGACGGACAACCAGAAGAAGAACCTAGCACCTCCGAACCTAGGACCCCAGCCCCTTCAGAAACAAGCGGCGACGAAACCTCCAACAACGAAGATGAACCGGAGATCGAAGAAGTAATACAGACAGCTGAGTCCCTACACTTAAACGAGCCAGAGACAATCCACGTACACGCCCCCGCAGAGATGGCTACTGCCACCACAACCCATGAAGAACTCGCAACAGAAGAGGCGCGACGCATAACCGAAGAAGCTGAAGCCTACCTACGACCTATCAACCCGACAACAGGACACCGCATGACGGCGGACGACGCAGCTATATTCCGCGCAGTGGGCCCCGACCACCCAGATCCACCACCAGGAGCTGGCGAGCCCGCCCCACAAAGGAGGCCCGGAGGCGGATTTGGCCAAGGACCACCAAACCCACCAAGAGGGGGAGGACCTCCACACTTTGGCGGAGGAGGAGGCAATCCCTTCGGAGGAGGACCACCACCCCCGCCTGGGGGGCCACCACCTGCGGGACCCCCTGCAGGCCCACCTCACGGAGCAGAGAGATTAGCCGGAGAGACTCCAAGCATCTTCGACGGCAACCGCAAAGAGTACGAATCATTTCTTACTCAATGGCACATTTACTGGGGACAAAATGCAGAAGCGCCGATTATGACCAACATCTATCGACGATGCCTGCTCTTCCTAGGTTTTATCAAAGGACCTCAAGTAGCAAATTGGACGCTTGGGTTCCTGCAATGGCTCAACAATGAACTTCGCCACGGGCGAAGCAGATATGACGAGTACCTCTGGGACATGCTGACCGCTGGATTCACGGATCGGTTCTCAAACGTCCTTGAACAAGAGGAAGCGCAAGCTACCCTAGCCAAGGGTTTCAAAATGATCGGAGATGATATTGACTCGTACGTCACCAACTTCGAACAGCTAGCGCGGAAGGCTGACTATCGCCTCAACGACCGCCAAACCCTGGACCGCTTCACGGCGGGACTACCCAAGGCCCTGTTTACCAAAATCTATGAGCTGGACGACCCACAAAACTTCAACGAATGGAAGGACGCGGCCATACGCCGACAAAAGCAGTACATCCACCTGCGCGCCCGACTTAATTTCACCAGTACACCGTCCCGAGGACCCCCACCCGCACGCCAGAACCAACAGCGCGGGTATGCCCCACCTTGGACACCACCCCGATACCCACCTCCACGATACGACCCAAACGCCATGGATACTTCGGCCGACCGAACGCGCGCAAGACTCGCAATGGTAGGAGACCCCAATCGAGCACCGTACACCCCACCATTCCCACCGCGAGGAGGACCGGGACAAAACAGAGGAGGCGGACAACGCCGAGACATGAGGGAAGTTATATGCTACAACTGTAACAACCCGGGTCACTTCTCACGAGATTGCACACGCCCCAGGAAGCAGAGGCAGCAATATCAACCACGCGCCAGTACAAGTCGTGGTGCGGAAACCGATTACTACAGCCAAGAACCTGTGACCGCAAGACGCGCGGAAGCCACGGCCGAGGAACAGGCAAAAGGATGGATGGACACCATAAGAGGAGCGAGTGACGAAGTTAAAGACCTCATATTCAAAGACCTATGGACCCAAGAGGGTTTTCAGGATGCCTAAACCCATCGGCCTGGGTGAGGGCAGTTAATTGTAACTCTGTAATCATGACTCGCTATCGTTCGCTTCGAATTCCAGTCTCGATTCGCACCAGTTACTCCATGGCCAACATAAAAGGGCTCGTTGATTCGGGCGCCACCGATAACTTTATAAGACCTGCGTTCGCCAGACGCATGGGCCTCGGGCTGCAAGCCCTAGAGCGACCTAAGAAAATATGGAATATAGATAACACGGAAAACAAAGCTGGGTCCATCACTCACTTCGTCGACCTAGAAGTCCAAACAAACGGAATTAACAAAGTCATGAGGTTCCTAGTCACGGACATCGGAAGCGAAGAACTAGTCCTCGGGTATCCCTGGCTAGCCACCTACGAACCAACTATCAGCTGGACCCACGCCACCATCCACGAAAACGCGCTACCTGTAGTACTCCGATCGATCAACCCCACGGAATCACAAACCACCATCGCCGGTGCCATCACCCAACAAGAAGGAGAGAACATCGTACACGAACTCGAGGAAGAATGCCAGATACGTACCACAGCTACAGAACTGGCCATCGCCGCTAACCAGAACACAGTCGCGGCAGTCATACCGGAACCGTATCAACGCTTCGCGAAAATATTCAGTGAAGAAGCGTCTCACCGATTCCCACCCTCGCGACCATGGGACCATGCCATCGACTTCAAACCAGGCACACCAGCAAGCATCGACTGCAAAGTCTACCCCATGTCGCAGGACGAAGATCAACAACTCCGCAAATGGCTTGATGAACAGCTCGAAATGGGTTATATACGACCCTCGAAGTCACCATACGCATCATCCTTCTTCTTCATCAAAAAGAAGGATGGCAAGTTACGACCCGTACAAGACTATCGAAAGATCAATGCTTGCACCGTGCGTAACCAATACCCGCTACCGCTTATGGCAGAACTCATTAACGACTTGGGAAACGGACACATCTACACCAAACTCGACGTGCGATGGGGGTATAACAACATATGAGTCAAGGAAGGCGACGAACCTAAGGCGGCGTTCAAAACTAAATACGGACTCTACGAACCGCTAGTCATGTACTTCGGACTCACCAACTCACCAGCGACCTTCCAGAACATGATGAATGACATCCTGGCCGACGTCATCCTCTACCACCAATCACGAGGAACCATCATCAGGGTCTATATGGACGACATCGGCATCGCCACGACTGAGGAAGCCGGACTACAAGCCCATATCGAAGCCGTCAGCGCCGTCCTACAAGTAGCACTCGACCACGACCTCTACTTCAAACCCAAGAAGTGCCTCTTCCACCAACTGCGAATGGATTACCTGGGGGTAATCCTTGAAAAGGGGGTAACTTGAATGGACCCCGTAAAGATTTCAGGCATACGAGACTGGCCCCGCCCCACGAAGGTACGCGACGTACGATCCTTCCTAGGTTTCTGCAATTTTTACCGCCTCTTCATTCGCGGTTTCGCAACACACGCACGAGCCCTCAACAAACTCACGCGTAAGGACACTGAATGGACGTGGGGCAAGGACGAAGAAACAGCATTCCAAACTCTCAAGAACCTCGTCACTAGCGAACCAGTACTTGCACACCCCGACCTGACGGACCAGTTCGAACTCGAAGTAGACGCATCCGGATATGCGGTAGGAGCAGTCCTCCTGCAAAAGAAGAAAGACGGGAAAAGACACCCCATCGGATACTTCTCAGCCACACTGAACGAAGCAGAACGCAACTACGACATCTACGATCTGGAACTCTTGGCTATCGTCAAAGCACTGCGACACTGGAGGTCATTCCTAGCAGGATCTCCACACAAGATCAAGATCTTCTCGGACCATCTCAATCTCACGCACTGGAAGTCCCCTCAAAAGATAAGTCGTCGCGTAGCCCGAGAAGTCCTGGAACTCATGGAATATGACTTCGAAATTCACCACATCAAAGGAACCAACAACGGCCGCGCAGACGCACTATCCAGACGACCCGACTACGACCGAGGATACCACGACAACGAAGGAGTTACAGTGTTGCTGGGAGATGTCTTCGCCAAGACCCTAACCACACAAACCCCGGAAGCGCACGAGCAAGACGAAGACACACTACGACCATGGGTGGACCCTCACAAACTCAAAAGGGTCAACGGAGTCTGGTATCGACAAGGAGCGCGAGTAATCACAGGAGGGCAAGACGCCATACGCACCATCATCGCCAACCATCACAACCCCCCCGTATACGGTCACCCAGGGATCAAATGCACGACTCGAATCATCGAACGAAGCCACTGGTGGCCGCACATGCTGAAACACGTGACTGAGTACGTCCAAGGCTGCGCGGAATGCCAACGCCACAAAGTCAACAATCGACCCACGAGGGCACCGCTAGTTCCCATCACGCCCACAACTGACGCTAAGCCCTTTGAAGTCATAGCCCTTGACTTCATCACTAAACTCCCCGTATCCCAAGGACACAACTCAATTCTCACGATAACCGATCACGACTGCACCAAAGCGTCCGTCTTCATTCCGTGCATCGAAGAGATAACGGCGGAAGAAACGGCAGCCCTGTACGTCACCCATGTGTTTCGAAGATTCAGGCTACCGGCAAAAATCATCAGCGACCGAGACCCGCGCTTCGCGTCAAAGTTCACTCACGAACTATGCCGAATCCTGGGAATCTATCAAAACATCTCCACGGCTTACCACCCTCGGATGGATGGACAATCGGAGCGTACCAATCAGTGGTTAGAACAGTATCTGAGGTTCTGGACCAACGAGCGGCAAGATAACTGGGCGCGATTTCTACCAATGGCAGAGTTCACTCACAACAGCTGGCTGCACGAGGCGACAAGGAAATCCCCTTTCTCACTCATGATGGGATATGACCCGCGCGCTGATTGGATTGATAAGCCGTCCCCTATTCCCCAAGTGCTCACGCGACTCCAACAATTCCGAGAAGCACGGAAAGAAGCCCATGACCTCATCAAAAAGGCACAATCGCTGTGGGTCAAACACCGAGATACGCCCAAATATCGGATAGGAGATCAGGTATGGCTAGAAGGACGTCACCTCTGAACCAACCAGCCAACGGCAAAACTCGCGGCACGCCGGCATGGACCCTTCAAAGTCACACGTGTACTGTCACCGGTCAACTACCAACTCGAACTTCCCACGCAGTGGAGTATTCATCCCGTGTTCCATATCGATTTACTCACGCCTTATCGTGAAACGCCGCTACACGGAGAAAACTTCCAGCGCCCATCACCGGATCTAGTAGATGGTGAAGAGGAATACGAAATTGAACGAGTTCTAGACTCTCGGCGATTCGGCAGAAGCAAGAAACTCCAATACCTCGTGAAATGGAAGGGCTATCCAGACTCGGAGAATCAGTGGGTCAACAAGGATGACGTCTTTGCTGACGAAGCCATAGCGGAGTACGAGCGGAGTTCAATCGCAAACAAAGCACATATAAGCGAGACCGACGACGCTAAGTACTCCCCATCTCATCACACTGGATTCCTCTCTCAATCAGAAATGTCTCTTCCCTCTTCCACCGCGTCCACCATTGTCGCTCCCTTCATCGGGGAGTCCCTCACCTACAAAGAGCTCAACGCCGCCCTCGCCAACATCGCACCCATTGAGGACGTTGAAAACCCCAACACCCCGGAGACTTACTGGCTCCTCACCGCCGACGGCCAGCGGCTCAACTCCGTCCCCTACACCGAGGCCCAAGTGCGTCGGCTTCGTACAGCTCTCAGAGACAGTGAATCTGCCTCTCCTGGACCTCTCCCGGTACGAGTTGAATACCGGGTCAAAGCAGAAGAAGAGCGCGGCCACGCACCGATGGGAGGAGTGGAGGTTCGAGGCGGAGAGGTGGAGGCTCGAGCAGCTGTCGATGGCAGCGACAAGGAGAATGAGGATCCTCGAGAAGAGGAGACTCTTCGACTTGATGATGCGCGCGCAATTCAAGAACAGCCAGAGCGGGAGTTAACGGGATGGTACCCAGCTGAGCACCCGTCCATCATCACTAGCACCGACTCTGACCACCCACGGGAGACCCCCTACACGCTCGATACCGTCGGTCGTCCCCTGTATCGGGGTGACATCGTTCATGACGACACACCCACGTCCCATCACCTCGCCGTGCTTAACCGCCGGCTCACCGACTCGCGCTTCGCCCCGCACGGTTACGAGCACAACCGCGGGGAGAAGTTTGTCCACTTCCCCATCACCGACTCCCAGGGGGTCACTACCCAAGCGCCCTTCATCCAAGTCATCATGAATCCCGACCCCATCGTCCTCGCACTCGCTTCGGACAGCGACAAGACATTCTCCAAGCCCCTCTACGCCGAACCCCAAGTCAGGGAAGTAGGCAAACCCCACTACTCCACCGAGGAGACATTCGCCCTCGTCCGGGGCCACGCCAATCAACACCGACTCGACACGGCGGTGAACGCCCTGCACGATGTGGGGCTTAAAGCTGAGTTACACCGCTACCGCTCTTACAGGCACGAGGCTGAGCGACTCGAGCAGCGTCTTCACGCCCTAGCCCAGGCATTGGGCGGCGTTCAAGGGGAGCTCGCTCGCAGCAAGTTCCGACTGGAGATGGCGGACATCCATAACCGGGTGGAGTCGGTTCAGGCAGGATGGTTGGGAGGGATCGGACCTATTCGGCGCCGGGGTCGTCGCGGCTGAAAAGGGGGTGATGTCACGGTACGCGAAGTGGACGCTTACTATACGGTGATGACTCCCTTAGTAAGTCGTAATATGTCATGGACTCGAGTATCAGTCAGCGTAGTTGTACAGTATCACATGCCGATGTGGCATGACTCATTCCTAGGACAGCGGTAGTAGGGTTCGAGCTACTTACGCTACTAGTCGTACGGATTCGGGAGGAGCTTTAAAGCGTCCTCATACATGTATAAATAGTGGCTCGATAAGACCAAGATACGCCATCTTGGTCTTCTTCAATCACCACCTTCTTCTCTCGTCTCTCACGCGTGCCTTCACTTGTCTCTTTAGAGCAAGTCGTCTGTATCGATCGCCTAGTGACTCGAACGTCCTAGTGCCGGAGTTATCTGTGTCACGTGCCTCGATAGACGCCGTGAACACGTGTCCAAGTCACGTGACTTGTCCTCAGAATATTCGCTAAGTCGTGAACGCCCTTTCGCAGTCCAAGTCGGACTAACGCCAGTGGTGGCGTTACAATAGGGGAACCCCTCATCGACCTCGACGAACCAGTACAAGCCAACCGCGGTACCACGTCAGCACAACAGGTGGAGGATATTATGGGGAGAATTGCAGAGCTTCCGGAGGAAGGGAGAGAGATGTTCGCCAGAAATATGGCAGGAAGTCAGGATTTTCCAAGCGCCTGAACCCAACGGCCTGGGTGAGGGCAGTCAATTGTAACTCGTCGTTCATAACGCGCTATCGATCTATGCATGTTCCAGTTTCGATCCGCACGAGTAACTTCATGGCCGAAAGAAAAGCACTGGTGGACTCCGGAGCCACCGACAACTTCATACACCCCGACTTCGTCAAACGGATGCATCTAGGAACCAAAATACTAGAGCGTCCCCGCAACATCTGGAATATAGATGGGACACACAACAAAGGAGGGAAAATCACCCACTGTGTTGACCTAAACGTACAAACTGACGGAAAGCTCAAGGACATCTGTTTCTTAGTCACCAACGTAGGAGGAGAAGATCTCATATTAGGATACCCATGGCTCGCAACCTTCCAGCCTAGAATCCAATGGGCAACAGCCACCCTCGACACCAAGCAATACCCTATCGTCATCCGCACTACCAACCCACTCAAGCCGTTTGGACTCACAGAACTCCGACGACTCATAGTAGAAATCGAGGAGGAAAACAAACAACAAGCCTTCCACGAACTAGAAGAACAATCCCTACCAGCACACCTACGAACAACGGCAACGGACATGGCAATAGCAGCACAACAATACACGGAGAAAAAGGAAATACCCGAAGAATACAAAAGGCACGCCAAAGTATTTAGCGAGGAGGAATCCCAACGTCTCCCACCTTCCAGACCATGGGACCACGCTATCGAACTCAAACCAGAAGCACCTGACTCATTCGACTGCAAGGTATACCCTGTAAACCAAGCAGAAGACAAAGCACTACGGGAATTCCTGGACGAACAACTGGCAAAAGGTTATATACGCCCTTCTAAATCCCCATACGCATCCCCATTCTTCTTCGTGAAAAAGAAGGACGGAAAACTACGCCTGGTGCAGGACTATAGGACGCTCAACAAATGGACCATACGCAACCAGTACCCACTCCCCCTCATACCAGAACTCATCGCAAGCCTTAGTTCGGGGTGGATATTCTCCAAATTTGACGTTCGGCAAGGATACAATAACATTCTAGTCAAAGACGGCGATCAGTACAAGGCAGCGTTCAAAACCAAATACGGCTTCTTCGAACCAGTAGTGATGTATTTCGGCATGACTAACTCCCCATCCACCTTCCAGGAGATGATGAACGCTATATGCCAACCCCTTATCGACTATCACAAGAAAAAGGGAACCATCATCCGAGTCTACATGGACGACATCGGCATCGCAACATCAACAACGGAACAAGCACATACCGAAGCAGTACACGACATATTGGACCTACTGGAACAGCACGACCTCTACCTCAAACTCGAGAAATGCACCTTTCACTCTTCCTCCCTCGATTACCTGGGGGTAATCATTGAAAAGGGGGTGATTCGCATGGACCCCGTCAAAATTTCCGGCATAACAGACTGGCCCGTACCAAAAACCGTCAAACAGGTGCGATCCTTCCTAGGTTTTTGCAACTTCTACCGCGCTTTCATCCGAAATTTTGCCACACATGCACGACCGCTCAACAAACTCATGCGTAAAGACACCGACTGGCAATGGGGAACGGAACAACAACAGGCATTCAACAAACTCAAAGCACTGGTAACCGAAGAACCCGTACTCAAACACCCGGAACTAGACAAGCAGTTCGAGCTAGAAGTCGACGCATCCGGATACGCGATAGGAGCAGTACTCCTCCAAAAGGGAGCGGACAACAAGCGACACCCAATTGCGTTCTACTCAAATACCCTCAACGCAGCAGAGAGGAACTACGACATCTATGACTTGGAACTCCTAGCCATCGTAAAAGCATTGCGAAACTGGAGACAATACCTTGCTGGATCACCACACAAAATAAAAGTCTTCTCCGACCACATGAACCTACAATACTGGAGACATCCCCAGAAGATTAGTTGCTGGGTAGCAAGGGAAGTACTAGAACTGGCAGAATATGACATAGAAATTCACCACATCAAAGGAACAGCCAACGGACGCGCAGATGCACTATCAAGACGACCAGATTACGACCAAGGAGAACACGACAATGAACAAGTCACGGTACTCCCAGACCACGTGTTCATCAGAGCCACCGAAATCGACACAACGGACAACCCAACACGCACACAAAACACCATCAACGTCGTGGAAATGGAACCCACTAACCCAGTATACGTCCAAGACGAAGCTATGGTAAAGCGATGGGTAGATCCCCACAAGCTGAAGAAAATCGAAGGCACATGGTACAAAGACGGACGACGCGTGGTCACCGGAGATGCACACGAGCGACAGCGTATCATACAAGCACACCACGACCCACCAGTCCACGGTCATCCCGGAATCAATCGGACAATCAAGATGGTGGAACGATATTACTGGTGGCCAGGCCTCCGACAGGAGACACAAGACTATGTCAAAGGATGCGCCGACTGTCAACGGATCAAAGTCAACAACCGACCCACACGCGCACCACTACAGCCCATCTTTCCCAGAAAGGAAGCGATGCCCTTTGAGACCATAGCTCTGGATTTCATCACCAAACTGCCACAAGCAGACGGCTACGACTCCATACTGACAGTAATGGACCACGACTGTTCCAAAGCAGCAATATTCATCCCGTGCCTGGAAGAGATAAGCGCAGAAGGAACTGCGGCCCTGTACGTGAAACACGTCTTCACCCGATTCGGATTACCAGCACGCATCATCAGCGATCGAGACCCCAGATTCGCATCAAAGTTCACCCGTGAACTGTGCAAAATCCTAGGCATCGAACAGAACATATCCACGGCCTACCACCCACGAACAGACGGACAGTCAGAGCGTACAAACCAGTGGCTGGAACAATACCTACGGTTTTGGGTCAACGAAAGACAAGACGACTGGACGCGCTACCTACCCATGGCAGAATTCACACACAACAACTGGCCCAACGAATCCACTAGGGAGTCCCCCTTTAACATCCTCATGGGCTATAACCCCCGCGCTGATTGGACCGATCGCCCTTCCCCTATACCACAGGTAGCGCTCCGTATCAAACAATTCCAAGAGGCTAGAACACGCGCCCAGGAACTGATGATCAAAGCGCAGCAGGGATGGATCAGACACAAAGATACGCCCAAATACCAAATAGGGGACCTTGTATGGCTCAAAGGGCGCCACCTACGTACCAACCAACCAACCACAAAGCTTGCGCCCAGAAGACACGGCCCGTTTAAGGTTACTCAGGTGATGTCCGCAGTCAACTATCGCCTAGAACTTCCCACACAGTGGAGCATCCACCCAGTGTTCCACACGGATCTCCTGACTCCTTATCGCGAAACTCCCACACATGGACCAAACTATCAGCGCCCACCGCCAGATCTGATTGATGGCGAAGAAGAATACGAAGTCAAGAAGATTCTAGACTCTCGGCAATTTGGCAGAACAAGGAAACTGCAGTATTTGGTCAAGTGGCGCAGATACCCTGATTCCGATAACCAATGGGTCTCGAAGGATGACGTATTCGCTGACGAAGCCATTCAGGAATTCAAACGTTCAAACCCCGCCAGAGAAGTGCATATAAGCACAGGACATTCCCAAGAGACGTCCCCAACTCCCACTCATACACTCCCATCTACTCATGTCCCAATCCCCAGTCCAAGTACACTATGTCCTCGACGACCTACTCCCCATCTCAGTCCAGCCTACCGTTATCATCCAAAACGCGCCACCGTCACCCATGTCGCTTCCCAACCCCCTTCAACCAAGCCCCAGTCGTCCAACTACCCCCATTCCATCCCTCCTTCCTTCGCCAACACCTACAGCAGTCAGCACACGCAGCTCGTCTCCGCAAGGCTATGTTCCGACCCGACCTCCGTCCCGTCAAGACCAGACTCAGGTACAAGAAGATCGAGCATACGACCGGTACCTGTCGGAGGAGCATTGTCCTCTCAACGACCACCTCACGTATGGGACTCACTTCACCACTACTCACGACGAAACCCCGCCACTATGCACCACAGACGGAGAGCCGATGGTCTTGCCACCGAGTCAACAATCCGCACAAAGGCGCCTCTTCCGTGCAGAGGAACACAGTCCAATTTCCCGACAGAGGGTGGAAACACCGCCACTGGTCGGGTTCAAGCACAACAGGGGAGTTCACTTCATCCCCTTCCAGATACGCGACGCTCAAGGGCAACTGCACCCAGCTCGGTATACGCAGCTCGTCTTTACGGCGGACCCCTTCGTTCTTGCGTACCGACGGGGCAGCGACCAGCAATACGGCAAGTCCGTGCATGCCGAACCCCAATACGACGAACCCTCTCCCACCTACACCAACGACGACTTGGTCTTTCTAGACCAGAACAGTGCGTACCGCCAGTCGGTCGACCAGGCCTGCATGGTCATGAACGACCTGACGGTTACGGCCGAGGTACACCGGTACCGGTGCCTGCAGGCGGGCTACGAAGCCAAGGAGGAGGAGTTGAAGAAGAAGATCGCCGAGCTGGACAAGCTTGGAAGCATGCGCCGCCAGTGCGTGCTCCGCTTACAGCGCGCCAACGCCATCAAGCGCATCGAGGACGAGCGCGATTCCTATCGCCCGGGAGTAGAGGAAGGTCAGCGCATCGCGTTGCTCAGAGAGGAGATCATGCAGGGTCGGTCTGGGGCCCGATCCTGAAAAGGGGGTGATGTTACGTTTGGCCTGGAAGTGGACACTGACGTCAAGGGTATGACACCGCGTCAGCAGTATATCGTCATGGACTTGTTAGGATCAGTCAGCCGGGTAAGCTCCGGCGCATGTGATTGTGTACGATAACGGATCGGATCATGACTCAACGTGACTCATACTAGGATAGCTGTACTAGGGTTTGCTCTACTTACGCTATTGGCTGGTACTTCTTGGAGCGGCGCTTGAAAGCCCGCGCGTATCTGTATAAGTAGAGTACTGCGAAGACCAAGAACGGCATCTTGGTCTTCTTCCAATACCACTACCAGTTCTCCGCTCTATAGGGATCTCCCCCTTGAAGTGAGTCGTCCGACATATCCCTCTAGACCAAGGGATCCCTCGTGACTTAGTCCCTCTGCATATAAAGTGGACAGCTATCCCATCGGCAGCATTTGTCATCGCGTCTATCTGTACCTCAACCCTCGCGTCGCCTCTCCTTATACTTTCCTGTACGTCGTCGATCACGATACCTGGGACGATCTACGCATAGTCGCCGCACCACCTCCCTCACTACCTCTGGGAGACGACCTACACGGTTACGAAGACCGCACCAGAGCCTTACGAGTACACCCGGTCGACTTCCCCCAAGCCAGAGTGTTACGTTCCTTCTGGACGTATCAATCCGACTTGGATTTGGGACCGGTTTGCTGAGTATACGCGTCGAATGTCTTCAGTATCCCGTAGGCAACGGCTAGGGCGATACGCAGTGCGTGACCAAGGTGAGCAAAGCAGAGGACGATAATGGCAAAGTCGAGTATGATGAAGGAGAAGTTGGCGACGTGCGCGACTTATAGCAGGGAGCTGATGACGACGAAGAGTTATGCACACAGGACAAGGAGCTAAGGCGCAGGAAAGGGAAGGTATTCCTCAAGATATCAAAGCTAAGGGGTTCATACGCGAACGCCCCTCTACTTATACTACAAGGGCTGGAGCTTTCAAGCCCAGCAACCCTAATACACAGCCACAAACCCTAATATCACAGTCCAATCAAAGGCCGTACAAATCAGCAGTCACATCAGTCACGTATCACACTCCGATCCGGGCGCAAGCTCATCCGGACCCTTCTGGACCAGCTCTAGGCGGGTCACATGCCAGGTCACGTGACGGCCAGCTCTCATTCCTCTAATTCGATGGGAAACTCACCTCGATGTGCCTCCAAGCGTCGTAGTGCTCCTGAGTCATAGACCCAAACGCGTGGACATCGTCCTCTTCAAGGAACTCCTCGGGCATCTCGGGCACAAATGCAACAAGAGTCAATCGCAATTACGTTAACAAGAGGATCGCCACCCACTCCGAAGCCTAAGTCAGGCAAGCGTTCGTGGTATACGCTACAAATTGGCTTGTACTTGATAAAATCACTAATATTATTAGTGAAGTGTGCTGAGGCTCCTGAGTCAAGGAGCCACATATTTTGTGTACGCTTTATACACTCTGCACATTGACTGAAGTACTCATTGTGCTCACACTCAAGTAAATCGAGGAGAGCGCTGCTAATATTGTACATATCAAGCGACTTCAGTACTAGTACATGCGATTCCCGTAGATATACGTATCCGTTACATTTGCCATCCCCTAGACTTTTTGGGGGCAGGACTAATTCTGTAACGTCATCAGCATGTGATGTGCGAAGTGAAGAAAAGACGTACTGTTCTTCATCACAAGAACCCCAATCAAGGGTGTTCTCATCCGGTCTGGTTAAAAAAGACTCCGGTGTCAGCGAACGGCCTGTGGCGGCCGGAGAGATAAGAGTGCCAAAACGGGGGTCCGTTGGCATTTCATGATCTCGCAGCCACTGTTGGTTACTGCGCCAAATGGATTCGATTCGCTCATTAGAACGAGATCGAGGAGGGAAATGGCTTTCGCCGGTAGTAGCCCACCTGACTGTTGCTTCAACAATTGAAGCAGGACTGACGTAAGGAGGTGTGGGAGCGCGACTTTCTGTATCAGAAGTCATATCGCTTAATGTCAGATCCGACAAGTCAAGTTGGAGAGCATTTGACTGCTCACCAAATATCTCCGTGTCATCTAATCCATCTGTGTTCATGATCGGCTGTGCGCTGCCTGAAGGCTGCTGCGACATGTCGATGTCAACGTCGGAGTCATACTCCTCGTCCATGAACTGTTCAATACGAGGACACATGATAGCGTCAACGTCTGCGAAGCGCTGCTCAAGCGTCTTTACGGTCTGGACTGTAGCGGGTACATCCAGCCATTCAGCGAGTGAAAGTGCCTTATTGACGGAAGGGAAGAAGCCGGGAGTCCTCTGAGGCGAGGATGATTCGACTTCTGTTCTAGTAGAGACACCAGATGACCCAATATGAGTCACCTTGTGGGAAGTAGGAGGGGCTAGTGTGGTGACAGAGGCAATATGCAAGTGCTGTGGAGCACGGGCAGGTGCCTTGCCTTTCCCTTTGCCTTTGCCTCTTCCGGATCCACGTCCTCCGCGCTGCCTAAAAGGCTGCTGCTGATTGGACGGGCCGGGAGCGCTAGACTGCTGCTGTGAACCCTGCTTGGTAAAGCAAGGGTCAGCGCGCTTCCGCTTAATGGCATAAAGCTTCTGCGCTGTATGGGCGGCCTTATGCTGTCCGCGGTTAGTCTCTGTCTCGTACTGGCTTTCGACGCAAGCCGATACAGTCTGGAGCTTAAGATTGGCAACGGGGAGATTGTTGCACATGATAGGGATAAGGTGCTCCCATTTCGGGGGCAAAGCGGACATGGCAATAAGAGCCTGCAACTGAGGCTTAATGGCGAGGTTAGTGGCAGCAGGGCCAGTACCAACAGTAACGTTCCCTAGATGAGAGAAGGTGGCAGCCATCTTTTCGAACTGGGGAGCAGGGTGCTGATTTGTATTGAAGCGAATAGAAATCGCTTCTTTGAAGTCTTTGTAGATGCGGGGCATGGATACCGCACCGTACCGGTCTTTTACGGAATTCCAGAGCGTCTGGGAAGTAGCCCCAGTGACTGCCTGCTGAATAGCAGGAGTGAGGCGAAGGGTGAGATTACCCCTAGCCATCTCATCGCTCTTGTTCCAAGCTGCTCTGTCAGCGACATTGGCAGCGGCAGGTTGGGCAATGGTACCAGAAACATAGCCCCAAAGCCCTTGGGACATGAAGAAGGCGGTCATCTGTTGAGACCAAGTGGCCCAGTTAGAGCCATCGAAGACGGGGACAAGCTGAGTGAGTTGAGAGGACATGGTTGTATAGATCTGTTGGCTTTTGCGAACATCAGTATTGCGTTACTATAATAACAATACTGTGTGAAACAAAAGATTGTCAATGCCAGCATCGCCTTTGGCAATACTAAGCACGACAATAGCCCAGTATTAGGCTGTTTCCAACAGAATGGGTCGAAAAACCCATCTTGACATTGAGAGCATCAATGCCAATAAGCCGGACAATCCTGCTCGACGTCACCCCAAGGTTAAGCTATTCGCCTTTCCAAATTTAATTGGACGTGCAATAGAGCCTTGTTTAGATAGGCGATTGGCCAAGTCTGTGTGCTCCTCAAGAGCACAATACCGGGTTGCTAGTAACCAGGGAGCCTCCCTGAGTCTAGAGCCTACAACCGCACGTGTTCCTCTTTTCAAAGGTAACAACATGGTGGGCAGTGACCACGGGTGCAACTCTATCAAAGAGTGCGACAGCAAACCCTGTAGCAGGGCCCATAACCTGTTGCGCAGCAATGCACGCAGCAAACAGGAATGCACGTTCTCACCTTAGAGTAGGTTGAGAGACTATAGTGTGGAGAGGGTGCACAAGTGAGAAAGAGAGTGAATATCTATTCGCCTCCCTCCCCATAGGAGGGTTTTTATACTCTATGGTCCTACCCTGACCACATGCGTAAAAGTGATGAGTACAGGCGTCCACAATATCGCGTTTTTACACACACCTGATGTAAACTACCACTTTGAGATAGTCATAGGACTTCTCTCGCATAGAGAGCGTATTGTGCCCATTGTAGTACGTATCCCAACTACCATAATAGGCAAACATACTACTGTAATGTCGTAACTGCTATAGATAAGGTCCTTACGTACTTATCACGTTCCAACATTCAAGGCAAGGTTGGATCTTGGGTTGGGTACGATTATGGAGTACAATTACGAATCCGGTCACGGCTAGTGATCGCAAGGGGTCACCCTGGGGTCATTCTGAGGTGACCCAGACCCGGACCTGGAGAAACCCATACCCGCAGTCACGGGTCCGGGTTTTTCCCGGGTATGGGTCCGGGTTATTTGCAGGTGGGAAAAACTGTGCCGATTCCATTATGTGTCACGGTTCACGCTATTGAACGACTCGAAATGAGTCCTGGGTTGGTTGCTGGTGAGGTATGGCCCACCAGGAAGCACATATATATCTACTGTAGTACAGTAAAAATACTATCAATACATTATTTAAGTTGCTACTGTCCTCGCCACACCGCCTCTATCGTGGCCGTCCCTGCCACCACCGCGGCCCCCGTCGCTGTCCCCACCGCAGACGTTGACTTCCTTTGCTTCGCCGTCATTCCTACCTTTGATGTCATCTTGATCGCCGTACTCTTGCCATTATCATCGTCTGCACATCGTTGTCATTCCTGCTGTTGCTGTCATGGTCATAGTCTTGTTGTGGTCATCGTCTGTGCGTTGTTGCCATTCTTCCTATTACTGTCGCGGTCACCTTCCGTGGCCGCAGCCACGCGCACAAGGGGGGAGATGGCTGCACTGTTGCAGCCGCCACTGTCCTACGCTCGATGAGTTATAAAAGGCGAAAAAAAACAAACTTAACTTGGCGGTATATAAGTCGAATAGTGGCGACCTTGCATGTACACAAAGCGGGAGTGGTGGGAGTGGTGGGGCCTGGTAAGGTGCTGGCAAGTGCAGCGGGTGGCCTGTGAATGTGTGAGTCCATAAAGCATGAGAGTGAGGAAGAAAGCGAAGGGCATGACACCCTGATTTGTAATGGTAGTTGTGGTGGTTCGTTTTGTTACAGTAACTTATTCTTCCCATGATCAGGCCCGACTCGAACAACACGACTCAAGACACGACCCACTGCCTCACCGCAACACAGCAACCGCCCCAGCCACTCCCACCCCGATACGTCACCACCGTGCTGCCGATGGCTGCAGAAATGGCAATAGCAACAACGGCGCGACGGCGAGGCGACACCGACACCGACGACTGGGAAAGCGATGACGGTGACAGTCACAATGACTCGGCGCACAGGCAACATTCGCGACGAACTTTGGACGAAGCGACGACGAAAACGACAACTGCGATGGGGATGACAAGGGCAAGGCGGTTGTGGCAGCGAGGATGAGAACAGTGACGATGAGGACAGGACGCGCCACGTGGTGGACTCGGAGACCAATGCCATGTACTTAATTTGTTCAATAGTAGACCAGCCCAGTCTCATGTATTATTGTAATAACCAAAAAAATAAGTTGGGCTTGCTGCGTGAAAAAAACCCGCCACAACCCCTTTGACGGGTACGGGTTTTCAAGGGGTAGGCAAATTGCTACCCGGACCCTGACCCGGGATGACCCCTACCCGTGACCCGTCAGGTTCATCATACCCACTGTGATCCCTAGTCACGGCACAAAGCTACACAGTCACGTGACTCAACTTCCTTAGTCGGTTTCAGTCTCACTAGAAACTAGGTGTCGACCCTGTCGACTGAGACCTTGCTTGTGTGTTTGTAAGACTATTTATTTGTTTGGTACTCTGTGTGTTTTCTCGTTGGTGTTACACTCAGACTTGGAGGGATGGAAACAAGGATGGAAAGCAATTTGCGGTGTGGTGTCGATGTCCAAAATAAGCAATGTCCAAAATAAGCAAGATTTGTTCAGCTCTGGCTTGTCTACTAACTTACTCTAAGTGTTTATCACCATCGCACCGTCTAGGGTCCTCGGGCATCAGTAAGAACACATGTTACTGCCAGGGATTGTCCAACTTTTTACTGGTGCACCAGCAGGATAGTGGTGCAAGTTGCACAAGTTGGCAAGTTGACCAAAATATTTTTAATATCATTTTTATTATTAGAATAAAATAATAGATAGAAATATTTATCTTTTTATTTGCTACTACATTATTTATTGTTGTCCTGTTCAGGGTGTGCTTGCATCACATACAAAAATATAAAAAATAAATATTATTGCATAACTAAAATATGTACATTGTATGTAGACTATATTTAGCTCTACCCCGCCGCCCCTATTTCACCTGCCACCGCCATCCCCCACCAGCACTGCTGCTGTGGTCATTGTCACAGCCTTCATTGGCATGTGCTCATTGTCATCAGTCATTGTCTTCGTCTTGTTGCATTGCATTGTTGTCACCTTGCATGTTGTTGTCACCTTGTGTTGTCACTGTTGTGGTTGTGGTTGCTTGGGCTTGCGGCTCCTGGCGTTGTGGCAGGGAGGGGCACTGTGTTGGGGTGGTGGTGCAGCAGGGTGGCATTGTGGCAGGACTTGCATGTCATGGCGGTGGGGCTTTCATATGGTGGGTAGCGTGGTGTTGTGGTAGTGATGGACTTTGGTGTGGCAAAGAGTGGAGGCGATGGCCACAAGCTTGTGTGCAGCGAGGTGGAGCTGGTGGGGACTTGTGGGGCTTGAGGGGGAAAGCGCAGGGGGCACGCCTGCATGTGCTGGGCGGAGGTGGATTGAGGTGCAAGTGACGAGTTGTGAGAAATGAAATAAAAAATAAAAGAAAAAAAACATATCTGGAGAACTGGGCTGAAGCCCAACTGTCGTCAGTGGTGTTGGGCCAGGTTTTCATGCAGCAGGGTGGTGGTAGTGGTTGTGGATGGAGGCAGGGGCCATGAGCTGATGTGTGGTGAGGCGACAAGGCAGCTGTGGCGGGGACGTGGTCTGTGACACCATTGAGAAACAATAGGAAATTAAAAATAAAATAAAAACCTTATCTTAGAGAAAGCCAAGCTTGTCGTCGTTGTGTGTCGCGATGGCATGACATCAAGGGGGGCTTTTTGCACAACAGGGTGGTTGGTCGTGGAGAATCTTACATGAGGCAAAAGATGGTGGCGCTATGGGTTGGTGTGGCGGGGCGGTGGCAGTGACGTCGCTCTGTGACAAGTGAGAAACGAGGAAAGAAAAAAAAGAATTTTTTTGGTCCATCATAGTTGCGGTGGAGCGTGGCAAAGAATGGTGGTGGCCACAGGCTGGATGTGGCCTTGGCAAAGATTGAACAGTACTACAACCGAACTGCGGAGTGTGAAGCATACACTTTTTGTCACAAACCTAGAAACTTGGGTCGTGACTCAGGCGTCTAAAACCGGTCCACACCGGCCCGGTCTTATGTAATCACCTTCCTAAAGGGGAAATCCGAGGTCGGAGTTTGAATTCCATACTCCGACGATCATGTGATGTATCACATGATCTCCCATGGTTTATCAAGTCACCTGACGACTCCAAGTCGTACCATTCCCTGGATTTATCTGATTGGACTGCGGAGCAGTCACACCACAATCGCGTCATCGACTGCGGAGCAGTCGTACGATACATTCTCATTATATCATTGGACACTATTATTAGATGTCTCCGGAATGTTCCATTCCGCAGTATTCCGCAGCACCCGTCAGGCGGCCCTAAGCCTGCCCTAAACCTACGCATAGACCATCCCTATAGGTATATAAGCTAGCGCAATAGAACGGACAGTCCCTCAGACTGTCCACTTGTGACATCCTCCTGCCTGCCTCTTCTTCCTCTTCGTGCACAGTGCCCCTTCAGCTGTTGAGCACAACTCTTCACTAAGCGCCACTATCCCTTGCAAGTCTGCAAGTTCTGTCCCGTCGAGCCAGTCAGCCTCCTTCGCCTCTCCCAAGTTCTCCACCACCCCCGGTCTTCCGCACCCCGTCGTGATTCCCTGTCGAGTGACAGTGAGTCATCACACTTGGACAGTCTCACCCAATTAGACCTGACCCCAGGTGTTCCCAGTGTCTGACTACAACTACAACTTCTCGCAGTTCGGTCAGTGGGACGGAGATTCTGCCTCCTATTACCAGGAGGACGACAACTACTACCCCCACCCCTCTCGTCGCTCTGCGACTCGTTCCACTCTCACTCCCCCTCACGCCCCCTCTCCCGAGCCCCTTCGTCTCCCGTCACCCCTCACTCCCATCGTCTCCCCCTCCACCTTCATACAAGAATTTGTAGAAGGCTCATCTACCTCTGGTGTACAATACGAGTACATCATCACCGACGTCTACAGTGAACCTGTCACTGGGCTTCAATCGCCCCTCACACATCCCGGCACCCCTAGGCCCGCCACTCCTCTTGAGTACGCGGAGGAGTACAACCCCAATTTTGATATTCGGACGCAAGTAGCCGTCTGTTCCACTCCACATTCCCCCCCTCGTGTCCTTACACCAGAATTGGTGTATCCTGATCCCCCTTCCGAGTCCACCCCCGTCGAGGCTGCCCCTGAGCGCCCTTCCTCTGCCCCCTCCCGTATTCCGTCCCGAGCTTCCCTTCCCCCTCGCGTCCCAACTCCCGACTCCCCCATCAACTACGAGCGAGTAGCTGAACAGTCCCCACCAGTCCCCCACATCGACCTCCGTGACGAACAAGAGAACATTCGTCTGGCTCTCCCCCTTTTCCACCCCCCATCCTGCTTGGGTAGCCCCGAGCACCCCCACGTTTACACCTCCGTCTTCACTCCGGAAGGAGAATCTTGGCGGCTCGCCTCGGAAAGTATCCGAGAACAGTTCTACCGTATCCCCTCCGTGCCCGACCTCTTTGGAGCTTCCTACACCTTCCCCTCCGTCACACCCTTCCGTATCCCGTCCCCCCACACCTATACTATCCTCCCTCACCTCATCGACCCCGCCGTCCATCCCAACTTCCCCCCCCTCTACATCTGTTCGAAGGCAGTCTTCGATCTCCCCTCTGTTGACCTCCCACTTGGTAGTGTGAGGTACAACTTCCGTGAAGGGTTGCGCGACACCTTCGGCCCCCTTCCCAACCTCATCAAGGCGGGATATTTGGACTCTCTGGTAACATTAGAGATCCAGGACTTTTTGGACGGACGTATCGTTACCACTTACGGACATTTGCGCTTTTCTCTGAACGGACAGGTTTTCGCTTTTCACCAGGGTTACTTTTTTGAAGACATTATTCGATCTAACCCTTCTCTTCTCTCCCATTGTCTCACTCCCCGTGTTCCTGCCGACCCGTTCTCCTTTGTCCCAGTTATCCCAGACTCTGTGCCACTGTAAAAGTTGTGGTATAGATTTGTTGCCTTGAACTTTGAATTGAGTGATTCGAACCAACACAACTAGTAAGTTTTCCTTTTGTCTTTGGTTGTTTGGACTGTAAACCGAGCGGTTTAAGTGCCTCCACCATCCCGAGTTTACACGCTAACAGAAGAGCAACACCACGCGAGAGCTCGCGCCTTCTTCGACACCCACAGAGACCGACAAGTCCGTCGGTACTACCCCTCCTCTTCCTATTACGACCTCTCCAAGTCGTCCCGCATTGATTGCTGGACGGACCCCCCCTTGGTGCTCAAAACTCTAGTCAACCTCTTCGAGTTTGGAGAGCTCATAAGTCACGAGTCTTTCAATGACTTTGTCGACGACCTTTCTGCTGTGGTCGACGCCTGTAACGACCAACTCCTGTTTTGGCACCTCTCCGACATCACCACCGACCAACTCCTCCTTTGGACAAAGAGCGACTATCTTTGGTTCAATTATATTCCCCCTCGTCGCGACAACATCACCCGGCAAATCCAAGTTGGAAACTCCTTTTGGTACATCGACCGATTCCGCCTCTCTTACGAAGAAATCCAACTATCCTTCTGCGAAGTCCGTGTAGTGGACAGAGAAGGACCTCCGCGCTTGGTTATTACCGAAGGCACCGAGTTAACGTACCTCTGGAGCAGAGCTACGTGGGAAACAACTCTGACAAACCTGGACCATAGTTTGGTCAACCCCCGCGTCTTCCACAACCCTCCCATGGACCCCAACGACCCCGAGCTTGTAGAGCTCCTTGTAGGCCGATTTCCAAATCTGCTCAGCCTACTAGCCCGCCTTTCCCTTCCCCCGAGTAGCCCGGAAACAGAAGAGACAAGCAGCACTTCAAACAACGACAGTTGGGGAGAAAGCTCAACCATTCCTGGACCCTGTTGGTGCAATCAAGAAGTGTGCATCTGTGGCTATAGACCAGAGACCCCGCCTACCCCTGAAGGAGTAGTACTTTGGTCCCCTGGAGTTAATTACCTACCCTTTAGTGAAGAGTAGGAAATTATTCAATTAATTTTGTCGCCGTGTACTTTTTGAGAAAAAAGGTACCAAGTGCAAAGTTAAGGAAATTTCCGAGCACTTTACGAGTGTAAAGTTAGACACCCTGGAACCCATTACGAATTGGGCTATCAACCTGGCTTCTTCCCTCACGGTACAAAGACCACCCCATCGTCACTTCCGAGCGAGAAATTCCCAAATTTCTTCCCCTCCCAAGGATTCCCCTGTAATCCCTAGAACCCCAAGAAGACCTACAGGACCCCGACACCCCCTGTGCGAAACTATTCCAATAGTTCCTGACCCAGTTATCCCAAGGACCAATCAAGCAAGACCAAATGAACCGGTCTACCCGAGCATCTATCCAGCCGGACCGAGGAATCTGACTCTCCCAAGTAACCCAGTTGCAAGGCAACATTCAACCAGCAGCGACGAGGCTCACTTCCTAGAGACCCAACCCCGAGATCTTCATTGTCACCTCCCCGAAGCCATCTTCGTTTCCAAACAGCTGCCTACCCGAACCCCTAGAGAGCTTGACGTTTTCAAGCATCACTGTCGTCTCCAGTACGATCAGTATCCACGAGAAACGCTCATCCTTGAATCACCCCTGACCCGAGCATGGGATATTACGACTAGCCCGTTGAACTTCCAGAACTTCTTGTGGAGAAGTAAAACTACCCTGACCTATTTCGGTATCCTTGAAGAATACCATTGGATTCGTTGCCAGCAAAGGACAAATCAACCCGATCGAGCAATCCTCCGCCCCGCATACCAGATCTCCTACCCTTGGAACGAGACCGGGTGGCACATCTCCTTGTTATATCGACACCCCCTGTGAATGAGCGATCGAAGGAACCTCACTGAAGAAGAAACACTTCGGCTCCCAGTATACCTCAAAGAACCCTTTGTCTACCTTATCGACGATTCCTTCCACACCAAGTTCGGTCCTCACAGAGTCACCAGTGACGACGGACGGTTTCCGTGGGTAAACATTACTACCCAAAAGCACCTCAGTATCAAAGACTTCGAAGAGGTCTTTCCCCAGATCCAAAAAGTTAGAAAACTTAATTGGATCACCCTCACCAGTTCTTTCAAGAAGAAGACTGTTTCCTGGTCCTTTACCCAACGCGGTTGGGTTTACAACAACAACCGAGCAGTTCGGTTCTCCGATTCTGAAGAGCAATCAGAAAGTGAAAACTCCGTCACCCCCTATAGTCCCGACAACGCCCCGGATTCCGATAGTGAACAAGGCGAAGTTTCACAAATCCTAGACGACACCACTAAACGACTTACTGGTCTCGTATCCCGAGTGACGTCCCAACCGTCTTCCCCGCGCGTATCCCCTGGTCCACTTCCTAGTGCACCTGGTCCCAGTCGACTTCAGCAAGTAGCGACTACTTCGATCCTCTCCTCCCCAAGTCCTTCCCCTCCGAGACTACCGTCCCCACCTCTGTCACACCCGTCGACCTTACCCCCTACGATCCCAATCGTACCTTTCAGTATGGCAGCAAACCCCCCAGCCAAAATACTCGGTGCCGCACCTGAACCCTTTGATGGGAAACCCAACAAAGCAGAAGCATTCTGGGACACGTTGGAGAATTATTTTCATCTCAACACGTCAATCTTCAATACCGACGACAAGAAAGTCGCTACGGCCCTGACTTACTTCAAAGCGGGCACCGCTGCGGGCGAATGGGCCCAGGACAAGCAGCACAAAGCTTTGAATCCTACAGCTGCGGGAGCAGCTGTTTCCTATGGAACGTGGGCTACGTTCAAATCCGATTTCAAGAAACATTTCACTCCAGCGCACATGGCTTTGGAAGCCACGAACCAAATGTATTCCCTAAAGATGGGAACTCGACCATTTAATGAATGGTATCAAGACTGGTCCACTCATGCAAAGCGAAGTGGCGCAAATGAGCAGACCCAGATGCATGCCTTTAGGAAGGCGATCCCAACGGCCCTACACATGAAACTCCTGGGCATCTCCCCGCTCCCGACGACCCTTGAAGACCTGGTCGACAAAGCATGAGAGTTCAACCGCGTATATAAGTTATACGCCAATTCCATCCCGAGAAATTCCCCTTCGCATAATCAAGCAGGAAGATCTGCTTTTGGACGAGCTGTCCTGACCGAAGACGATAGCGTTAACGTCAACGCTTCTTCATCCCGCCCCGAGACCTCCAAAGGAAAGCTGACCAAGGCGGAACGAGACCGCCGGTTCCAGAATAAGCTTTGCCTTTACTGTGGCCAGCCGGGTCACATCCTTCGAGAATGCAAGCTAAAGACGCAAAGCATGAGGGCCAGAGGTGGCCGACCTTCAAACAATAATGCTAGAGCGCGAGGCGCATTTATCGATGAAGACCTGGATCAAGAGGAAGCCCCCAATGATCACCCGGCTCAGATTGGAGCTATGTATCGAGAGATACTTCCGTATTCCCCGGACGCGCGTCCAAAATCTGCACCTATCAATGAGGATTTTTAGGTCCTTCCATCGCAGCACTGTCGAATGGAAGATTGCTAGCCAGTTGCGCTGTTAGCGGCAGTTTCCTACTAGAGACGCTCGGAGCCGAGCCTGTACCAGTCAAGACAATACAAAATAGGAGAGCTCCGTCTATTGTTCTCAGGGTGACACTAGTAGGAAAAAGATCTGGCAGAGAAATCAGTGCCCGCACCTTGCTGGATAGTGGTGCGGAGGGCATCATCGTGGATGATGGGTTTGCGCGTGCAAACGGCTTGACCCTTCGAACTCTAGTAAAACCCCTTCCAGTTAGAAACGTGGATGGGTCGCCCAACAAAACAGGCTCAGTCAAGCATACCACGATCCAGAAGTTAAGGATCAGAACAGCGGAAGACGCCTACCACGACGAATTCGTAGAACTCTACGTCACCACCCTTGGGGAGCACGATATAATCCTAGGAACGGATTGGCTCCGAGCACATAATCCCGAGATCAATTGGGCAAGACCCCAACTTTCCTTTACGCGGTGCCCAAGTAGCTGCACCTTATCCACAAAGCCTGTGGTCCTGACCTCTCAAGTACCCCAAACCCGAGACACCACAATCAACATTCTAGAGTTAGAACCTGGACAAGCAGACGATGCTTTAAATCCGACTACTGAAGCAGTAGAACCTGTCGAACGAGCGTTCATTCAAGAGGCTATCGAGCCTTTCCTGTGGAGGCACAGTTTCCCCAAGTACGACCACTTGGCCATCCGAGCAAAGATCACCACGAGTACCAAGTTAGCAGCGAAGAACGCCCCTATTCCTTCCAAGGATCACATTCCGAGTCACTTCCAACGATATTCCCAAGTCTTCAGCGAGGAAGCGTCCCACCGCTTGCCTGCGCACCAACCCTGGGATCATGCGATTGATCTGAAACCAGGAGGGAGCATGAAGAATTGCTCAATCTACCGTCTGACGCCTAAAGAGGTGGATGCACTCAAGGAGTACATCTCTGAACACCTGCGGAAAGGATACATCCGCCCTTCCAAGTCCCCCATGGCCAGCCCCTTCTTTTTCGTTGACAAGAAGGACGGAAAGCTGCGCCCAGTTCAAGATTATCGGGCTCTGAACGACATCACTGTCAAGAATGCGGTGCCTCTACCCCTCATCCCCGAGTTGATCGACAAGCTTCACGGCACACGTTATTTCACCAAGTTAGATATTCGTTGGGGGTACAACAATATCCGGATTCGTCAGGGTGACGAATACAAGGCAGCTTTCAAGACCTCCCTAGGCCTTTTCGAGCCGACCGTAATGCCATTTGGTCTCTGCAACGCACCAGCAATGTTCCAATCGTTCATGAATCAAGTTTTCGAGTCCCAAATCGATGGTGGACGTGTGGTGGTCTACCTCGACGACATCCTCATCTTCACGGAAGATATCGACTCCCTGACTGCGTTGACCCATGAGGTGCTCCAGCGTTTGGAACAGCACGACCTCTTCCTGAAACCTGAAAAGTGCTCGTTTGCACAAACCTCCGTTGAATACCTTGGAATCGTAATTTCCAATGGCCAAGTTTCCATGGATCCAGCCAAGGTGGCTGGTATTACCGAGTGGCCCGTCCCGTGTACAGTCAAACAAGTCCAAGCGTTTTTGGGCTTTTGCAACTTCTATAGACGGTTCATCAAAGACTATTCCACCATCGCCCGGCCACTCTTCGACCTGACCAAGAAAGATGTGCTCTTTTCTTGGGATACCGCAGCGGAAAGCGCTTTCCGCACCCTGATCACAGCCTTCACACAGGCCCCTGTCTTAGCCCTTCCTGACCATTCCAAGCCATTCCGACTCATCACTGACGCCAGTGATTTTGCGACCGGGGCTATTCTGGAACAACCCGATGCCTTGAACCATTGGCATCCGGTTGCCTTTCTGTCAAAATCTCTTCTCCCAGCAGAGCGCAATTACGAGATTTGTGACAAGGAACTCCTTGCGATCATCCATGCTTTCCATGCATTCCGACACTACCTTGAGGGACGTAGTGATACCACAGAGGTGTGGACTGACCACGGCAACCTGGCTTACTTCATGAAGAAGCAAAAACTTTCCCGTCGACAAGCCCGTTGGGCGCTGTTTCTGTCCCACTTCCAGTTCATCATCATCCACAAACCGGGCAGTCAGAACAAGTCTGATGCTCTGTCCAGGCGTCCAGATCATAAAAAGGGGATAGCGGATGAAGATGAAAAGCGAGTGCTCCTGGATACAAAATATTTTCAAGTCAATGCTGTACAAAGAGCAGCTAATACAGTGTTAGGGAACACCTCTCTGTGACAACGAATCCGAGACACACAGACATACGACAGAGAAGTCAGTATGGCGTTGAAAATCCTCTTGAAGAGCGGCCCCCATTCACTCACCAAAGGATTGGAAGAGTGGAATCTGGAAGATGGAGTCATCTTATTCTGAGGACAAGTCTATGTTCCAAAAAACAATGATCTACGAAGAGACATCGTTAAGCAATACCACGATCACATCGCTATAGGACATCCAGGAAGATGGAAAACCTATGAGCTGGTATCCTGAGACTTCTGGTGGCCAGGAATGTCCACTTTCGTCAAGAGTTACGTTGATGGATGCGCTATCTGTCAATCGACAAAGATCAAACCCCGAACTCAAGTACCCCTGCAACCCAATCCAGTTCCCACAGAGGTGTGGGGAACTATCACTATGGATTTCATCACCAACCTCCCCGTATCCCTCAGTTACGACACATTGTTTGTGGTCGTAGATCGCCTCAGCAAAGCAACAGTCATCGCTCCCTGTAACAAGACCATCACGGCTGATGAAACTGCCAAGTTGTACCTGGAACAAGTCTGGAGACATACTGGACTTCCCCGACAAGTCATTTCGGACAGAGGACCCCAATTCGCATCTAAAGTGATGCAGGAAGTTTGGAGCAAACTAGGAGTCAAGTCCACCATGTCAACCGCTTTCCATCCACAGACGGATGGAGAAACCGAGTGAGTTAATCAAGAGCTCGAGCAATACCTTCGTGTTTTCTGCAACTTCCAAGCAGATAATTGGGCAGAATTGATCCCATTCATGGAGTTTGCGCACAATGTTCGACAACACAGTGCGACAAAGAAATCACCTTTCGAAGTGTGGTATGGGTTCAAACCCGAGTTCATTTCCCCCATCCACTTCATGACCCGAATCCCTGCAGCCGAAGACCGGCTGAACATCCTGAATCAAATCCGTTCCGAGGTTACCGCAATGCTAAAAGTAGCGGCGGAAATTATGCGAAATTCCAAGTCACAAGTCCCGTCCCGAGTATTCAAGCCTGGAGAGTTAGTCTGGTTGGAAGGAACCAATATCCACACCACACATCCAAAGCCCAAGCTTGCCCCCCGACGTCATGGTCCATTCAAAGTCTTAACCACCTGGGGAGTTAATTGTAAACTCCAACTCCCAAAGACATGGCGTATCCATCCAGTCTTCCACAATTCCCTGATCTCTCCCTACATCGAGAACGACACCCACGGACCGAACTTCACCCGACCCCCTCCCGAGATTGTTCATGGAGAAGACGAACATTACAAAGTTGAAGCGGTCCTGCATTCCAAAGTATCACCCAACAAGAAGGGAATACTTTACCTGATCAAGTGGAAGGGATATCCTGATTCCGAGAATTCCTGGCTCCCCGCGTCCCAGATGAGCCACTCCCGAGACCTGGTCCTAAAGTTCCACAAGGACCACCCCCACGCCCCTAAACCAAAGTCACCCAGTGCTGTCAGTGCAGCACGGCGTTAAAAAGGGGATACTGTCACGAACCTAGAAACTTGGGTCGTGACTCAGGCGTCTAAAACCGGTCCGCACCGGCCCGGTCTTATGTAATCACCTTCCTAAAGGGGAAATCCGAGGTCGGAGTTTGAATTCCATACTCCGACGATCATGTGATGTATCACATGATCTCCCATGGTTTATCAAGTCACCTGACGACTCCAAGTCGTACCATTCCCTGGATTTATCTGATTGGACTGCGGAGCAGTCACACCACAATCGTGTCATCGACTGCGGAGCAGTCGTACAATACGTTCTCATTATATCATTGGACACTATTATTAGATGTCTCCGGAATGTTCCATTCCGCAGTATTCCACAGCACCCGTCAGGCGGCCCTAAGCCTGCCCTAAACCTATGCATAGACCATCCCTATAGGTATATAAGCTAGCGCAATAGAACGGACAGTCCCTCAGACTGTCCACTTGTGACATCCTCCTGCCTGCCTCTTCTTCCTCTTCGCGCACAGTGCCCCTTCAGCTGTTGAGCACAACTCTTCACTAAGCGCCACTATCCCTTGCAAGTCTGCAAGTTCTGTCCCGTCGAGCCAGTCAGCCTCCTTCGCCTCTCCCAAGTTCTCCACCACCCCCGGTCTTCCGCACCCCGTCGTGATTCCCTGTTGAGTGACAGTGAGTCATCACACTTTTGCCATGTGTGTGTGTTGATACTAGCCCAGTCTTTCTTGGTACTAACATACATGTATCACAGTTCTAGATCCCTTGGGAAAGATAGAGCACATTCAGAGATATTGGGGCATAGACAAACTTGATAAAATCCTTGTTGATGCTAAAGCAGTTGTACGTTCCGCCTTTCTATCTGACAAAGGTTTAACTAAATGACAACCAGTATAAGGGATGTTATATGGAGATGTACACAGGCCACAGTAACCCACTGGTGCCAGCACATCAAGTTGGATGTTCAGTGGCACGCAAAGTCAGAATCTTGCTTCGCGAGCTTTTGGATGACAAAGAGGGCCCAGACGCTCACACGCAGAGCACTTCTGCTGACCCACAAGATGTGTCACAGTGGCTAGAAGATTTCAATGGTTATCTCCATTCAAGGGACCAACTCAGGACAATGTCAATTGTTGAGTGGTGGGGGTATGTTCACACGTTTGACTTGGATACTGTATATACTGATGATCACAATGCCGGGCCTCATGTGTCAGTGGAATTCAACCCGATACCTGGTCTGGGCCTCCCTGGCTCGGGACTACCTCCCTATTATGGTGTTGTCAGTTTCCAGCAAGCGCGCATTCTCATCAGCTGGGATAACCATCAGCAAATGTCAGAGTAGACTAAGGGTCTGTTCGGCAACCCAACCTCAGTTGAGGTTTGAGGTTGAGGTTGAGCTTTGTAAGCGTAGACAGCTGATGTAATCATACCAATCAAGAACCCCTGCATGCGCTCAACTCATCTGTCGGTATAATGGCCTCAGAATCTGCAAAGGCACACTGGTCCAAGGCTGATGAGTCACAACTTCTTGACTTTCTTTTGACCCTCGATTCCACTGCAGGTGATGGGAAGAACTTCAAGCCTTTTGTATGGACAGCAGCTTCAGAAAAGCTCAACCCTCTTGTCACCAAGGGAGGGCCCAAATTGGCGAAGTCTTGCAAAAACAAGTGGCAAAGTGTACGTGCTACTTCCTATCCATTTTCTGTAGCTGACACCTTGCAACAGCTGAAGAAGACCTATGCCATTGTCAAGACTATTCAGGCTGTTTCGGGATGGACATGGGGCAATGTAACAGGTGCCTCAATTGACAAAGCGACTGCCAACAACTGGGAGGCATATGTGGCAAAACACAAGGACACAAAGCCCTTCCAAAATGTGGGGTGGGTCCATCTTCAGAAGAACTCCCTCCTCCTGCCTGTTACTGCACGTGGTTGTTGCGCAGCAATGCATGCAGCAAACAGGAATGCACGTTCTCACCTTAGAGTAGGTTGAGAGACTATAGCGTGGAGAGGGTGCACAAGTGAGAAAGAGAGTGAATATCTATTTGCCTCCCTCCCCATAGGAGGGACTTTATACTCTATGGTCCTACCCTGACCACGTGCGTAAAAGTGATGAGTACAGGCATCCACAATATCGCGTTTTTACACACGCCTGATGTAAACTACCACTTCGAGATAGTCATAGGACTTCTCTTGCATAGAGGGCATATTGCGCCCATTGTAGTACGTATCCCAACTACCATAATAGGCAAACATACTACCGTAATGTTGTAACTGCTATAGATAAGGTCCTTACGTACTTATCACGTTCCAACACTCCCCCTTGCTTAGTGCAGCTAATAAAAGTGCGTCTAAGCAAATAGCAGCGTCCTTACGAGCTCTGGGTAAGAGCATCGAGTGAAAGTTGCCTCAGAGTTGATTAGTAGAGTGGTGTCCAACCCGACTCTAACACGTCTCATCAAGTTGTGAATGTCAACGACATTTTCCAACTCAGACGTCCCATTATTATGTCCCCATTAGGGACAGGACATGCGAACTTCCCTCTGGTAGTTCAATGAAAGGCTTAGAGTCATTTGTCTGCTAATTTAAGTGACATCGTACCATGTCTTTTGAGAGAATAAGGTGACTCTGTCCTGTGAGGAGACGATTGCTCGTAGCGTAGATGAACATAGAGAAACGTATGTTCCTCAAGAAGAAGCGGTGTACGCGAGAGTACAATAGCTCCTTCACGCTCTCCATCATGGATCTCCATCATCAGACATGGTGTGCGTGCGCGGCAGCGCACCAAACTCTAGCCCTAGCTGTTCCCTGAATTTAAGGAACTTAATACGACCCAGATTCTTAGTAAAGAGATCTGCGGGGTTCTCAGCTCCTTCAATGAAGAATAACTCTATCTTCTTTTCACGGATCACATCACGTATGTAATGGTGACGTAGATCAATGTGTTTGATCCGTTTCTCCTGAACAGGATTAGAAGATAAGAATATGGAGCCTTGATTATCTCCGCATAATGGAATTGGTCCAAGATTAATTCCAAGCTCACTAAAAAGCGAGCAAATCCAGACCAACTGTCTGCTAGTATCACACAGCGACATATATTCTGCTTCAGTGGATGAGAGCGCGATAGACTTCTGCGCTCTAGAGTTCCAGCAGAACACTCCATTAGCCATCTTTACTAAGTAGCCCGTAGTGGACTTTCTCGTAATTGGGTCTGAAGCCCAATCGGAGTCTGCATATGCTATTATACCACTGTCACTTTTGCCATCAAAGACTAAAGCATAATTAGAGGTACCAAGTAAGTAGCGGCAAATGTAGAGTGCACGCTTCATATGGTCCTCAGACAGATTGGCTGCAAACTGTGCCATTTTGGTAACAGCATAAGCAATATCTGGTCGTGTACCAATCATAATGTATAGGAGAGATCCTATCACTTGTTGGTATGACGTGCGGAGCTCTGGGGTTGCAGTTCCCTTATTAGGGGATGGATGATACCCTTCCGGTAGTGGGGTAGGTACTGATTTGGTGTTAATCAGTTTGAAATGCTGCAGCACTTTCTGAAGGTAATCCTGCTGATCTATCAGGATTCTACCTTTAGAACGTAGTATGCACATGCGTAGAAACTCTTTGGTATCACCTAAGTCTCTGCATTCCCATATCTCCATGAAGCGCTTCTTCAGGGATGCTATGTCCTTTTTGTTTCTTCCTAAGAAGAGGACATCATCGACATAAACAATTACTACGATTGTTTTGTTGTCGTTAACAAACAGACCTGAGTCTGATTGAAGTCGTGTGCAGCTCAGGGAACTCATAGACTTATCCAGTGCTCTCCACCAAGCGAGTGCAGCTTGTTTAAGTCCGTATATAGCTTTCCTTAAGCGCATGACTTTGTTTTGTTGGCTAGGGTCTTTAAACCCTTCAGGTTGTTCCATATAGAGTTCCTCATCGAGGTCTCCATAAAGGAAGGCAGTTTTGACGTCAAGTCCAGAGATGTGCCAATCCTTCAGTGCTGTAAGCGCAAGCATCATCTGGACAGTCTCAAACCGTACCACTGGCGAGAATATTTCGTCATAATCTATGCCTTCAACCTGAGAAAAGCCTTTGGCAACTAGCCTGGCCTTTTTACGGCCGTCTGACTTTAAGTCAAACACCCATCTATTCTTGATCACCCTTCTGCCTTGTGGCGGGTTAACAAGATCATAGACTCTGCGTTTGCGAAGAGAGTCAAGCTCTTCTTTGCACGCATTACGCCACTCCCCCTGGAGTTCACTTGGCATTTTTTGAATGTCCTTATAGGTCCATTCACGAATATTAGAGGTATCAGGTGACTCTAGATCTGTTGGTGAAACTGCTTTGGCGAGCAGAAGATCTAGAAATTTGACTCCCCCTTCCTGAGCTAGGCGGATCAGCAATTGCTGATCTACTTCATCTGAATCCTGCGGATTATCACTCTGAGCACTGGAAGAATCAGATTCGGCTTGTTCAGGAACATCGCCTGAGACTGGCTGATCTTGACTAGAACGCTGCTGGGAGCTACCCGGCTGTGTTTCAGTCAATTGTCGCCATGTGCGAGTCCGCGCAATGTCACGAATAATCGCTGTAGGAGGCCTATCTCCATAGACATTATCAGGACGAGTAACTGGTCTCCTTATACGCCCCGATCTCCTAGGTTCACTAGGACCAGGTACTGGAACAGGGGGTAAAGGCGGAGGTAGCTGCGATCCAGATCCTCCAGCAGAAGTGCTAGGAGGAGGTCCAGCGGCCGGCTGGGGAGCGCTTCTCCCTTTTACAATAGGAGGCTCAGGTGGTAGGTCGTCATCATCACCGGGAGCGGCGTTGTCTTTAGACTGCTCATTAGGAACTGTCTCATCTAACTGAGTTACACCACGGGGTATACTCCTAGTATTGTCCTTAGGACACCTAGGGAATAACGCTTCATCAAAGAGTGCCTTGTCCGAATAGAACAAGGTATTAGGTGTGCGCATGAAGACATCAGCCTTCATTCCAGCTCCTCTACCAAGGTAGATCATTAGTTCGCTTTTGGGAGAAAGTTTATTCACCCGGCGAGCTTCTGGAATATGTACATATGCGCCACATCCGAATACTCTGAGATGCGATATGTCAGGGACTTCATTGTGTAATAGTTTGTAAGGAGTCTGCCATTGAAGGCAACTTATGGGGGTTCTATTATAACAATGTGCAGCGTGAAGTACTGCAAATTCCCACCAACTCTGTGGTAAGCAAGCATCAAGGCGCATAGCCTGAGCTTTGTCCATTATAGTGCGCATAAAGCGCTCAGCGCGCCCATTTTGCTGTGGTGTATGTGGCACAGACTGTAGCACTGTTATGCCGGCATCCTTAAGCTGCTTTAGGAAGGCATCCGATTTGTATTCACTGCCGGCATCTGACATCCATTCTTTAATGGTTGCGTTAAACTGATTTTTAATTAACGCTAGCCACTGCTTTAGTGCCGTAATAGCAGAGGCTTTATCCCGTAAAAGAATGATCCATGCAAAGGAAGTATAATCGTCAAAGAAGACGATAAAATACTTGTATTTATGGTATGACGGTATAGGGAAGCTTTTCAAATTGGAATGAATCCGAGAGAAAGAGGCTTTAGCCCTTGTATCGGACGGAGGATGTGAGGCAGCAGGCATTTTGCCTTGCGTGCACCCAGGACATATTACATCAGAGGAGGGAATTATAATCCCTTCTGGAAAGCCCTTAGTGTGTTCCTTAGCTCGTCTTAAAACCTCTTTAGATGGGTGACCGAGGCGACGATGCATAAGGTCATAGTCTACATTTAGTAATGCAGACTGGTTCGCTGTATGCGACTCAGTTAGAGTGGATATAGAGGCATCTAGCCAATATAGGGATTGTCCGTGGAGAAGGGGTTTACATTGGACAATCTTTTTGTTTTTACGTAGCAAGTTAATATGCTGCAAATTCCCCAAAACACGCAAACCTTGCTGTAAGAAGACACCCATAGACAGAAGACGTATGCTTATGCGCGGAATATATAGAACCGGATATACCTGAGTAATTACGGGTTTGTCTGCGACATAATGCTCAAGCAAGACAGAACCGGTTCCTTCAACGTATAGCATTTGTGCTGCAGTCTTAACAGGCATCCTTTCAGACTTAGCAATTGGCTTGTACTCGATAAAATCACTAAGATTATTAGTGAAGTGTGCTGAAGCTCCTGAGTCAAGGAGCCACATATTTTGTGTACGCTTTATACACTCTGCACATTGACTGAAGTACTCATTGTGCTCACACTCAAGTAAATCGAGGAGAGCGCTGCTAATATTGTACATATCAAGCGACTTCGGTACTAGTACATGCGATTCCCGTAGATATACGTATCCGTTACATTTGCCATCCCCTAGACTTTTTGGGGGCAGGGCTAATTCTGTAACGTCATCAGCATGTGATGTGCGAAGTGAAGAAAAGACGTACTGTTCTTCATCACAAGAACCCCAATCAAGGGTGTTCTCATCTGGTCCGGTTAAAAAAGACTCCGGTGTCAGCGAACGGCCTGTGGCGGCCGGAGAGATAAGAGTGCCGAAACGGGGGTCCGTTGGCATCTCGTGATCTCGCAGCCACTGTTGATTACTGCGCCAAATAGATTCGATTCGCTCATTAGAACGAGATCGAGGAGGGAAACGGCTTTCGCCGGTAGTAGCCCACCTGACTGTTGCTTCAACAATTGAAGCAGGACTGACGTAAGGAGGTGTGGGAGTGCGACTTTCTGTATCAGAAGTCATATCGCTTAATGTCAGATCCGACAAGTCAAGTTGGAGAGCATTTGACTGCTCACCAAATATCTCCATGTCATCTAATCCGTCTATGTTCATTATGGGCTGTGCGCTGCCTGAAGGCTGCTGCGACATGTCGATATCGACTTCAGAGTCATACTCCTCATCCATGAACTGTTCAATACGAGGACACATGATAGCGTCAACGTCTGCGAAGCACTGCTCAAGCGTCTTTACGGTCTGGACTGTAGCGGGTACATCCAGCCGTTCAGCGAGCGAAAGCGCCTTGTTTACGGAAGGGAAGAAGCCGGGAGTCCTCTGAGGCGAGGATGATTCGACTTCTGTCCTGGTAGAGACACCAGATGACCCAATATGAGTCACCTTGTGGGAAGTAGGAGGGGCTAGTGCGGCGACGGAGGCAATATGCGAGTGCTGTGGAGCACGGGCAGGTGCCTTGCCTTTCCCTTTGCCTTTGCCTCTTCCGGATCCACGTCCTCCGTGCTGCCTAAAAGGCTGCTGCTGATTGGACGGGCCGGGAGCGCTAGACTGCTGCTGCGATCCCTGCTTGGTAAAGCGAGGGTCAGCGCGCTTCCGCTTAACGGCAGAAAGCTTCTGCGCTGTATGGGCGGTCTTATGCTGTCCGCGGTTAGTCTCCGTTTCATACTGGCTTTCGACACAAGCCAATACAGTCTGGAGCTTTAGATCGGCAACGGGGAGATTGTTGCACATAATGGGGATTAGGTGCTCCCATTTCGGGGGCAAAGCGGACATTGCAATAAGAGCCTGCAACTGAGGCTTAATGGCGAGGTTAGTGGCAGCAGGGCCAGTACCAACAGTAACGTTCCCTAGACGAGAGAAGGCAGCGGCCATCTTCTCGAACTGGGGAGCAGGGTGCTGATTTGTATTGAAGCGAATAGAAATCGCTTCTTTGAAGTCTTTGTAGATGCGGGGCATGGACACCGCACCGTACCGGTCTTTTACGGAAGTCCAGAGCGCCTGGGAAGTAGCCCCAGTGACTGCCTGCTGAATAGCAGGGGTGAGGCGAAGGGTGAGATTACCCCTAGCCATCTCATCGCTCTTGTTCCAAGCTGCTCTGTCAGCGACTTCGGCAACTGGAGGTTGGGCAATGGTGCCAGCAACGTAGCCCCAAAGCCCTTGGGACATGAAGAAGGCGGTCATCTGTTGAGACCAAGTGGCCCAGTTAGAGCCATCGAAAACGGGGACAAGCTGAGTGAGTTGAGAGGACATGGTTGTATAGATCTGTTGGCTTTTGCGAACATCAGTATTGCGTTACTATAATAACAATACTGTGTGAAACAAAAGATTGTCAATGCCAGCATCGCCTTTGGCAATACTAAGCACGACAATAGCCCAGTATTAGGCTGTTTCCAACAGAATGGGTCGAAAAACCCATCTTGACATTGAGAGCATCAATGCCAATAAGCTGGACGATCCTGCTCGACGTCACCCCAAGGTTAAGCTATTCGCCTTTCCAAAATTAATTGGACGCGCAATAGAGCCTTGTTTAGATAGGCGATTGGCCAAGTCTGTGTGCTCCTCAAGAGCACAATACTGGGTTGCTAGTAACCAGGGAGCCTCCCTGAGTCTAGAGCCTACAACCGCACGTGTTCCTCTTTTCAAAGGTAACAACGTGGTGGGCAGTGACCACAGGCGCAACTCTGTCAAAGAGTGCGACAGCAAACCCTGTAGCAGGGCCCATAACCTGTTGCGCAGCAATGCACGCAGCAAACAGGAATGCACGTTCTCACCTTAGAGTAGGTTGAGAGACTATAGCGTGGAGAGGGTGCACAAGTGAGAAAGAGAGTGAATATCTATTCGCCTCCCTCCCCATAGGAGGGACTTTATACTCTATGGTCCTACCCTGACCACGTGCGTAAAAGTGATGAGTACAGGCGTCCACAATATCGCGTTTTTACACACGCCTGATGTAAACTACCACTTCGAGATAGTCATAGGACTTCTCTTGCATAGAGGGCATATTGCGCCCATTGTAGTACGTATCCCAACTACCATAATAGGCAAACATACTACCGTAATGTTTTAACTGCTATAGATAAGGTCCTTACGTACTTATCACGTTCCAACAGTGGTATCAACATTTTTCGACCCTCTGACGCTTCAACTGGACTTGACAGTTCAAGTGCAATGACACCACCAGACGAAGTTGTGCCTGATGCCCCTGTGGCTTCCTGGGACACATATGGACCAGATGGCACACAGGAGAGTCGAAAGTCTGATAATGAGGATGAGCAGCGCACACCAGTAGGTTGGTTTTATCTGCCTTGAATACCGGTGATTTATGCCTACCTAGGAACCACTGGCTCCGTCTCCCTCGTTGAAGTGCTGCATGCCTGTGACTCCCAGCCCTCATTCTGAGAAGAAGTCAAAAGTTTCGGGACCTGTACTTCTTGAAAGCCTTGCTCACTCCGTAAACAGTTTCAGTGATGTCATCTGCTCCACCTTAGCCCCTCCTGGACCAGACACTCCTTGTTGGCGGCAAGAAGCTGTGCGGCAAGCACAGAAGCTCGAAAAGTCATGGCTCACACAACAACAGCTGCTTTCACTGATCAAACTTCTTCAGAAGGATAACCAGGCAGTTGAAATGTACACAGTATTGGAGGATGATGTTCGGAAGGACTGGATTCATGATGCACTTAACATGGAACCTATTTCTTGGTCTAATAGTGATTAGTACAACTCTTCCTCTTCACCGCTTTCCGGTGTTTCCACATCACTTTGCACCACTTTCCTTCTTTTCAACACGCTCCCTTAACTTGTTCTATATGGTATTTCCGTATCTAATATCTAGTTGCTACTATCCATTGCCCTACCAGAATATCCCTCTTCCTCTGAGTCCCGTTGGCATAATAGGGTTTGTGTCATGGACGCGTATTATTTTCCTATTTTTCTGTATTTATTACAGAGTTATAACAGGAGATATAAGGGCTAAAGTACAGAGAAGACTTCAAGTCAGTCACAAGGGTTTGCCACCCATGTGCACGTGATTGTGGGACTTAGGTCCCTTATACGAATAAAGGTTCTGATTGGTAGATAAGGATGGAAGGTTCTGGAAGGATCTAGAACACGCTTAGTAGTTTATGCTTACTCGCTGTATTAGGTTTTACTCAGCAAAGTGGAGCTGCTCGTAAGCGCTATGACAGGTGCATCAGTCAGCACAATAGATAGCGCTATTAATAGATACAATGTGTCAGCTCCTGAGTCATGGAGTCTTACTATACACTTAGTAACAGTGTTCAGACTCAGTTCGTACTCAGCCGCAGTAGTGTATATAAGCTTCCCTGTAACGTCCTGAGTGGAACCAACTTGTCCTCTTGGTTCTCCACTCAGGTGCATATTTCCCTTGTACTTCCTTACTCTGTCACAATCTGAACTTGTCCTCTTGGTTCTCCACTCAGCATGCCACTGCGTGATATCTGACATCTTGGTCCTTGCATAAAAGGCCACAAGTTGATTGTCCCTCCGCAGTGACTGTACGTTTAGTGTGTGACTTGTCTCCGCATTAGGTTGAGTGTGTTACCTTACAGTTCACTTTATCTTCACACTTGACTTGGTGTAGCACAGCAGTCACACCGCTACAGTTTGATAACTATCCCACATCTGCTCAGCAATGTGGTCCCTCATTTCCTCAGCTCTCCACTTTTCATGTGGTGTGACGTGTGTTGTTGCTAGTTCACCCGAATCATGTTTGGTGTTACCAGTTCCCACAAACCTGCTGCCGGCCCCATGGGCAGCTATAAGGTCGCCAATGTCATTGGGGTCATGGTCCATGATGAAATTATGCAGGGCTGCACAGGCTGGTGGAATGCGTGCTTGAGTCAACATGTCAAATTGAGGTGGGTGATTGAGGATCTCCCAGCGCTGCTTGATAACACCAAAAATGTGTTCAATCATATTGCTGCCTTGTGCATGACATAAATTAAAGAGTTCTTTGGGGTTTGTAGGCCTATGACTCGGAAATGAACAATTCGTGACTATGAACCACAAGGCTTGAGACTGACATACCAGATATTAGCTCGACCCCATTCAGCAAGGTGGTATCAAACACCACGATAGGGCACAAGCAGAGCGTCACAGGCTCCAAATCCAGCATCTGCAAGATAGTACTTTCCGGTAGGAATAGTCAAGTCATTGTAACGGGAGTTTAGAAATAATGCCCCATCAACAGCAGATCCTTCCCACCCGCTAACCATGTAAAGAAACCGCAAGTCAAAAGAGCAACACGCAAGACAATTTTGTGAGAGTCCACCTTTCTGATTTCGGCATCCATCTCGCTCCATTGCTGATGGGCTGCAGTTGATGTGAGTACCATTGATAGCTCCAAGAGCACCTTCAAAAAATGGAAAGAATTTGGGGTCATTGAGGATGAAGGAAGGGGATGGCTGATTTGCTTTCGGCAACTGTACATGTTTTGTGTAGAGTGGAGGAGACGACATAGCATCCAGAACCCTGCAAAAGTATCTATCCTGGTTAAACTGCAAGGCACAATGATATGTTCAGTTTTGGGTCTATGCACCTACTTGGATATGGTTTCATTTGAATGCTGAAATCTCTCTGCAACATGTCGAATTGACAAGCCCGTAACAAGCATGTACAAAAAGATTGCGACCTGCTCCTCAAGCCCAATATGTCTCAAGTCCACCAACCCACAGAGGCATAGCTCTGCTATGAGTGCGATAAAGACATGCAGGCACATGCCAAGCTTGGTCCAGATCCGGTCAGGATGGCCATATTTGAGCTCCTTGACCCATCCAATGCCTGTCAGTGCAGAAGTGTGATATGGCTGCTTCCAATAGTGTGGGAAGGCATACAAAATTGCTGCTATACCAATAGCATGGACATAGTAGGCTGTTGCAATGATAATTTGCTTGCACAAGCCATCAGAACGACTGTTTCGAGCCATAGAGAGAATGGGAGTATTGTCGACGCAGTATGATTACATCAGCTGTCTACGCTTACAAACCTCAACCTCAACCTCAAACCTCAACCGAGGTTGGGTTGCTGAACAGACCCTAAAGCCTGACATTGTTGAGGCTCTGCAATTCCTCAAGTGCCTTTATCATTGTGATCTCATCTTCTGAGAAGAACCAAGCACGTCTTCTGAACCAGAGGTTGAAGTGGCAAGCAAGGACCATGTTGAGGAAGACATGGTGGGCAGGGGTTGGGATGCTTTGATTGAAGATCTTGAGGACTTGGAAGACAAGGGCTATCAGGATTTTGACGACGATGATGTCTTTGTTCAAAGTATTGAGTAGGTGTGATTCCGTGTGAACTTAAAAAATAAATCATGTCTCTTTCTCCTAAGTTGGGATCATCATGAAACCCATACGGGTCAGGGTGTAGTGATTTCCCAACCCATCCAAAACCTGTACCCATGGCCCGGGTACCCATGGGTATGACTTCCACCATCATGTCCACTTATGCTGACACAATTCACTTTTTCGAGTCTTTAATGACACTGCAACGATGCCCATGTTCAGGCTGCATCAGATCATCTCCACGTGGCTTAGCTGGACTCATTGCCACGACAATCCACATCACCATCGTTGGCCCATCGATTTCTCTCATGCTCATCCCATTCTGCACTGTCTTTCCACCCACCATTCCCTCTCTCTGTCTCTGTCATCATCTTGCATGCTCACCTCGCCACATGGGATCAACTTGAACATTGGCAACTCACAAACGGCCCCTAGGGCACATTCCCATGTCTCATCCCATCTCTTCTTGGTGCTCAATCAGTGGCTTCTTCTAGCAATGCAATAGATGTCTATTCTGTCCGAATCGTCTCCCCTTGTCTCACTCTTCCAGCACTGCGCCTGTCCCCCCCGCCTCACCTCTCCTCATCACTTTTGGTCTCAGCATTCTCACGGTATGCTGCAGCCCTCAAGACACTAAGTGTTTTTCTTTGGATCCATGCCGTTTTCTTAACTTAATTCTCTATTTATTGGCCTTAACACGGGACCCTGACCACTCAAAAGCCACATGATGACGGGCCATTGACGGCAACAACTTGGAGGTGACCATGATCATGACGGTGGGGTGACATTGACCCACGATATGACTGGCATGGCGCCAATGGCAGCAGCAACCCTCCACTCTTCGTTCATCCACACATGAGTTACCGTGACTCCATGGGACCAGTGCTAAGTTACATTCTCTCACTGGCGCGATGAATGAAATACACGAAACCCTCAGAGGTAATCTTTTTTTTTTTTTTTTTTTTGAAACTCCTGCTGGGTTTTTCCCAGCATGGTGTGATCACAAGGCTGTAGGTGCCAGGCTCCCAACACCGGAGTGAAGCCTGACAAAGCGCCAGGAACTTCTTGGGGGGAAATCCATTTACAGAGACTTCCCACAGGACACTCTGGGTGCCGCAGTGTGGGAAATACTGTGGGACTCGGCTCACCGGCAATACCCACTAAAAACCCCCAAGTGGTTTAAACTGGGATTCGAACCCGGGACCCTCTTGCCCAAGGCTGGCGACTGCCGAAGCAACCCCAGGGGTGGTGGCACATCCACTAAGCCACCGCGCCCCTCTCAGAGGTAATCTTGTCCATATCATCATCCTATTGTCTTACTCTACCCATTCCGACTGATTGTTCTCCTAGCCTCAAACCCACCCTCCGTATCCACAAACTCTCCCTCCTGTGCTACCAGATACGCCCATCATCACGGTGTCATGGGCCTTACTGGACTTGGTGCGTGTGTGTGAGCGGGTGCAGGAGTCGCCTGGACCCAGCAGCTACATGCCCACGACGACAAACACAACAATGACAATCACGACCATAGCCACGGCCCACAAGTCAGCATCCACAATGACCATGGCTACCACGGTTTGCAACTACCACAATATGACAATGATGACAACAGCTTCGAAGATGGGCGATGACGACTACAATGGTAGCAATGACAGTGACAGTCATGGACGGCAAATCGGCAATTACTGTAGTTTGTAATACTAGGCTACGAGTATACATGCTAGAAATACAGGGGCCCATTGGCATGTAAGGCTGGCCTGGGTGTGTAAGTGTCAGTACCTGTTAAAACCCACGCGAACCCATCAAACCCGCAACCCTCCACCACTACTTCTAAGCTGTGGCCTGAACCCGAGCCAAGCCTGAGCCCTTTGCTCGGGCTCAGCTCAATATTTACTGGGGCCTGAGCCCTACTAAGCCGAGCCTAAGCTGGGGTATTTGAGCCAAGCCGGGCCCTGTAAACCACTAATTGGAAGGACAGATATCATGACGACCCATATGCATTTGTTTAAACAAGTCAGATATCTCATTACTGACGTTCTCAAAGGAATCAACTAATTTGAACATTTATAATGGATGGCAACTTCTCAGCAGAGCACATGAGGTGTAGAACTGGGGATGCGGACCTCTCACTATCTACAGGGATGGCCTTCATGGTGAATCCAAATTCATACAAGGCTCACCTCCATAGTGGGCAAGAGATTGTCCAGGTATTTGGGATACCGTTACTAGGTCCTAGTAACTTATATTCCCATAGCCCAGCACATGCAACACATACAGAGCCGTTGAACAGGCCAATTCAAGTTGCCCCCATCTTGATGTTACAGGCATCGGAGCAACCGCCTGCTGTCATGGATTCTTCGTCCCTACATCTGTAGTTGACTTCCAGAAAGGAGAGAGGTATGTCCAATGTTTTAAACACTCTAGGTGTGGATATAACACTGCTATCATGCTAGGCAAATCAATATGGACTATAGCCTTTGCAAGGCCCTCTCATACAACATGGAGGACATCCTGGTGGCCTTGGTCATGTATGACATCATGTGTCAGTATGGGGTTCACTTTCAAGAATGGGTGGAAAGGAGCCCAGAGCTATCTCTGTCTAGCTCTTTGCAACTTCGGACTGGCATTGGCCTCTTTCATATCCATGGTCATCAAGATTCATGCTTACCTCATTTTTCCCCAAGCTATATCCCTGGGGCAAAACAGGTGGATGGGGAGATCATTGAGACATTGTGGGCACCACTCAATAACATCTCACGGAGTATCCGTGGGATGTCCCTCGCCCATCGCCAGGAGGTATTGGATGCACATATGAACCATTCTAATTGGAAGAAGATGGTTCACATTGGTCTGTCACATTCATGTCTATGGTTATCTTGATTCTCATATGATTCTCCATGTTCCAGTTCCATCACTTCTGAAGCAGTGGAAGTGTATGGAAACTGGCATAGATCTCAGTGCAGAGATATTGAATGCTCTCAATACACACCTCAGGACGAAAACCAAGCGGTGGCTTGCAGAAGAGAAACATGCCCAGTCAAAGAGGCATGAAGACCCTACTCTGATGGACATCTATGATACAGTAATATCCAAAGGTATTGTGATCTGATATATCTGATCTGTTTTATGCTAATGACTATCTTTAGCTCCATCTCGTGCAGAAATCCAGCAACAGCTCATTTCAGATGAAAGTAGAGACATTACTACCCATGGGCAAACATCATGGATCACATGTGGGATTAAAATTCAGGAGTTGCAGTGAGTCCAATCAATGACCCATATCATTGTTCACTAACATCCTGTAAAGACTGGCCATCAGATATCAACTTTGGGCACATGGTCTGAGGGTCACCACAGAGGAGGCTCAAATCATTGAAAATAAGTGGAGTTGCCTCCAGAAGCTCATTGATATGTTTGAGCATCAGGGTGATTCCTTCCTCCTCCACCAGCAACCCACAGATGATTCCCCGATATCACCATTGGGTGATTACGATGAGTATGACCATGTGGATGATCTTGGGGTCCCTGGCGAGACAGATGACAATCATTCAGGCTATGCTTCCAGTCGTCGTACTCCTCAAGCATTGGATGGATCTGGGATGGACGGGCTCAATCCTGAGGATGTTCTGATCCTTCTCCCCTCATGTTATGGTCGGCCCAGAAGTGGACACTGACGTCAAGGGTATGACACTGCGTCAGCAGTATATCGTCATGGACTTGTTGGATCAGTCAGCCGGGTAAGCTCTGGCACATGTGATTGTGTACAATAACGGATCGGATCATGACTCGATGTGACTCACACTAGGATAGCTGTACTAGGGTTAGGGATTACCACAGGTCAGCAAAACCCGCACGGGTAGCGGCTAAGGGTTTGCCAGGTACGGGTCAGGGTAAGCAACCTCAAACCCTTGCAAACCTGTACCCGTGCGTACCCGTGCCACGGGTACCCGCAGGTTACTAAGTTACAAGACATCCCCATTGCTTGTGACGTTTACGCACCCCACCAGTAAGACTTACAGATGTGCAGAAAGCCCGACCATACAGACATATCACCCTGACCAGGCTGTGTAGATGTCGCTGTCCATGACCCACTGGCATGCTGCGCAGGATCGTTCATCACCGTCCATTCTCGCGTTCATCAATCCACCCGACATTGGCTCACTCTCAAGTCTCGCCTCATTTCGACCCTCTCTTCTCTCCCCCATCAACCACTCCTTTTTTCTCTGAGTCTCATGCTCAGACCATCCTGATGGACGATGCCAATTTTGATGCCAACACCAATCACTACAAGATCGCTCCCAGGATGTTCGTAGACAAGTTGCGTGTCCTCGGAGTCGCAAGATTGTATGCACTGCTGCCTTTTGTTTTCATTTCTCTATCCTCAAACAATCTCTTTCATGTGACTTGTCATTTTGGGCTCATTTTCGGTCTCGCGCGGCGTCGAACCAAAGTCCCACATCTATTGATACTGTATTGCTTTCCCCCACCATTCGTTCTCTCTTGCCTCGGACGCACACTCTCACTCCCTCTCTCTCTGTTTCTTACTATTTGCCTGCTCACCCTTACCGCGCTGCAATGGACACCAATGCCGACATTGATTGCCTCGCAAAGCTTCTAGCCCACTGTCCATAGGTCACGCGTCCCTGCGCCAAGTGCGCCCCCCCTTTCATTCATCACCGTTCGTCGTGCCTCTGCCGCGCCACCGTTTGTAAGGGTGAGGACCACATTCTTATCCTTTCACTTTCACTAACATGTTACTGCATGCGCGGGCCTGTCGCCAGTCATCCCAGTTTGGCTCGCCTGCGTCACTTGTGTGCGGGGACAACGTCCAGTTGCCACCTTAGCTAAGTTTTTTTTTTCTTTGATTCCACGATGTTTTCAGCTGACTTGTCGTGCCTATTCGTTAGCCTTAACATGACCCTGACCGTTCAACAAAGCCACATCACAATGGCAACAAGGCGATGACGTGGCAACCGCGACCACGATCACAATGGCGGGGTTACATTGACCCGTGACACGACCACGACGGCAACCAGGCGAGGATGACTGCAACGACTGGGCAATCACGATGACAACGACTGCGACCGCGACAACGACACGCGGTGACTACAGCCGTAGCAACTAGTACGATTACAATGATGACAATCACGCAACTGGTGGCCACGTCATTTCTACATACTTCATTGTCGTCCCTTTTCACTGGCCTTAACACAGGACCTTGAGGCAGCCAATTCTGCGATCTTAGAGTGGGTCGAAAACCAGACCTCCCGCTGGTCCCGACCAAGCCAATGTGCGTCTTTTTTTTGTGTTCAGTCCTCGCCACATCAATATTGACTCGGACTTCGTGTTAGATGAGCCCATATTGGTCTTATACATGGCCCCTCAACCATGACTGCGACAAGACAACAACCACGACAGCAACCACAGCAACAACCACAATCTTGACCACAATGTGACGGACGACTCAGATGAATCGACGACAATCACGACGGCAATAACTATCGCAGTACCGGTGTGGTGGCATTTACACGGAGGCAACACCGGCGACAGCAACAACTACGGCGATGGCAAGGCAACAGCCTGAGCGACTGCGATCACGATCACGATGGCAGCATTGTGCCGATGACGATGACAACGGTCATGCGATGGTATTAGTAGACTACTAGTATTACTGCAAGCTAGATTACTCCTACTTACGCAAACTCTTCTGCGATCTCTTCACCCGCGAGGGTTACCAGTATGACTATGTGTTCGACTGGACTCAGTGGAGTGTTCACCTCACGGGTACGGGTACTCGACAAACCCGCGTACACCCGCCAAACCCTCCATCAACCCGCCACAACCCGCCTCAACCCGGTACCCGTACCCACCTCAACCCGTACCCGTGGCTAACGGGTACGGGTTGAGGCGGGTACGGGTACAGGTATGGTCGAAATGACCCCAGGGTTACCCGTGGTAATCCCTAACTAGGGTTTGCTCTACTTACACTATTGGCTAGTACCTCTTGAAGTGGCGCTTGAAAGCCCGCACGTATCTGTATAAGTAGAGTACTGCGAAGACCAAGAATGGCATCTTGGTCTTCTTCCAATACCACTACCAGTTCTTCGCTCTACAGGGTCCTCCCCCTTGAAGTGAGTCATCCGGCATATCCCCTTAGACCAAGGGATCCCCCATGACTTATCCCGAGTCCCTTTGTGGCAGTGGACAACTACCCCATCGACAGTATGTATCACCACATATACTTATACCTCAACCCCTACATGGCAAGACCCTACACCCTCGTCTATGTTGTCGACCACGACTCTTGGGACGATCTCTGCATTGTCAAAGCGCCCCCTTTGGGAGTACAGCAAGGACCAGACTTACATGGATACGAAGATAGCAATGGAGCTCTGCACCCTCACCCCATCAACTTCCCCCAGAGCCATCTCAACCACAACTATCGCCAGCCCCAGAAGATCACCACACACTCTGATGCCTAAGTCAGGCAAGCATTCATGGTAAACGCTACACCTCATCCCTTGGATGGGAATGGTGTGTTAGGCATGGTGTTCAATCTCTTGCTGGAAAGGAGGTACAGCTACGCCATGCTCAAGCTAGTGAATCCATTCATAGGATCCGCTTTGCCCTTGGATTCAAATCGGCTCTGTTCCGCACTCATGTCCAACCTGCCCATACACAGCAGACAAAGACCCGTGCTTGGAACACCATACACAGTGTTGATACTAATGTCCATGAGCATGTGCACATATACAGCATGGCATGGGACGCATACTGCAAGATCCAACAGGCATCAGTGAATCTACTGGCCCTCCCGAAACTACATGCAGAGGACCTCCGTGTAGCCACCTTGGTCCTTGGATCAGAGCCAGTAGGACAGCGTAACAAGCAAAAGTCCTGGATATGGGGGTTTGGTCACACTGTTGAAGACGATGGAACATGGATGGATGATTGTAGGTTCTCATATTCTTCAGTGCATCCATTGATGTGCTCACATATATAACAGTTGAAAGGGTTCACTGGCTGCATGCAAAGGCACAGTTTGAACGATGGTTAGAAGAGCAGCACAGCATCCATAACAAAGCTGAATGGGTCCCTGCATACTTCCATGCCAAGGCAGAGATATGGAAGAAACTCATGACCATTGCTACACAGGGGTCACTCAAAGGGCACCAAGCATATGTGTCATACCAGATGCATGCATGGGAGGAACATTCCAGAAGCTCAAGGAAGGCCCTTACTCTGATTACAGATGCTCCATTAAAGCATTGTAAAATCAAGTCAATCCACTTGTCTTAGCATATTCCCCTTATTGTACATATACATGAATATCAGTTCACTTTAACAGTTTAATGATGAATCAAATAAAATGGCCTTTCTTGAGGTGTAATAGCAGGTTGGACATTCATCCCCTTCATGAGGGACAGGATGTCCACATTTGGGTACATTCTTATGCATATTCAGATAGATAAAAGTGTGTACATGGCAGCACTGATAGGGTGTCTGTCTGTGTGAGAAACATAGGGCCTCTGAACCATTGTGGATTCCCATCAATACTAGTTAGATATATCACCCATTCAAGATGGTTGGGAGGTCCACACTTAGATGCAATCTTTTGATCTCTTCTGACAGATAGAAATATATACATGGCTACACTGATGGAGTGCCTGTCAATGTTAAGTCCCCTGAATGCATTATGGATACCCATCAATACAAGGTGACTTTAACTGGTTGGACATGTCACCTATGAAAGATGGTCGGGAGGTCTGTACTTAGCCACATTCTTATGTTGATCTCTTCAGAAAGATAGAAATATATGCATGGCTAAATCAACAGAGCATCCAGCTGGGAGTTTAAAATCAGGTCCCTGAACCAAATACCAGAAAAAATGAGGTGTCTTAACTAGTTGGATATATCACCCCTTCAAGATGGTCAGGAGGTCCATGCTTAGATGCAATCTTTGATCTCTTCAGATGGATAAAAATATATACATAGCTACACTCATAGAGTCAGATAGAGAGCCTGTCAATGTCAGGTTCCCTAAACCCATATGGATACCCATCAATACAATGTGTCTTTAATTGGTTGGACATGTCACCCATAGAAGATGGTCAGGAGGTCCGTGTATAGATGCGATCTTTTGATCTCTTCTGACAGATATAAATATATACATGGCTAGACTGATGGAGTGCTTGTCAATGTTCAGTCCCTGAACTCATATGGATACCCATCAATACAAGGTGACCTTAACTGGTTGGACATGTCGGAAGGTCTGCACTTAGCCACATTCATATGTCGATCTCTTCAGAAAGATAGAAATACCCACTTCTGGCACACTAAGTACTCACTTCAAATTCATCCAAACTTCCTGGACTCCCCATGGACCTGTTATGCTGTTGATGCCAAGATTGATGCATCCCTGATCCCCCCTCACATTCATTTAGTGATACCCTTCAGTATACCCTATTTCCTGTGTTCCCAATGACATATATTTGCTACAATAGGTGCTAGTTTCACTCATGTAGACTCATAATTGAAAAGCGGACCCCCTGCCCCCAGCTGGCGCCAGCTGGAGTATCAACCATGTGGGAGTCTCCGATGTCGGCTGAGTATGAATGATAGAAGATTCTCACTGTTGGCTGGGGATATCAATTATATAAGCCACCACTGATCATTATGTGTGAGACCGGTCTTTACTTGGTTGAGGAATGCTCACCAAAATAAGCAACCACAACCAGGCTTGGGCCCAAAGTCGTGCAACCACAACTGGTGGTCTGGTTGCACATCGGTCCGGTCCAGTTGGGTTCCCAGTCTTTTTCTGGTCCATAGGACTGGACCTTAAAACACTACCCATGGGAGGGTTTTTATACTCTATGGTCCTACCCTGACCATTTGTGTAAATGTGATGAGTACAGGTGTCCACAATATCATGTTTTTACATATGCCTGATATAAACTACCACTTTGAGATAGGCATAGGGCTTCTCTCACATAGAGGGCATTTTGCACCTATTATAGTACGTATCCCAACCACTGTAATAGATAAACATACTACCATAATGTTGTAACTGCATAGATAAGGTCTTTATGTATTTATTATGTTTTAATACTCTGTTTCTTTATGGCATATCAGCGGCTCACCTCATGGCATCAATACAGAGGGATGGCAAGTTGGCACTGACCCATTGTGGGTCCCTGGGCCACAGTTCTCTATGGCCTGCCAAAAATAAATTTGATCAGATTGGGTGAGTGTTCTGAATGGTAATAAGAAAAAGAAGCTTACCAAACTGTTGATATTAACCCAGCTGTACCAACTAAGAAGGCCACCAGGTTTTGCTCCTTGTACCTCAGGAATAGAGTCGCGAAGCCCAAAACAGCAGTCACTATCACGTGCACTAGGTGGAAAGTGGTGAACCACATCCCGAGTGGAAGCTGTGGCAGTTCTTCCTGTGGCTGACCTAGTCTCTGAAAGTTCAGTTGCAGGAACTGAAAAAGACTGCAACCCAACCTGACTTCAACTGGTAGCAACTGCAACTTTCAGTTGCAGTTGCAGAGTTTTACACATCAGCAACTGCAGTCTTTTGCAGTTGTGCAACTGGTTGCAACCGGTTGCTTAGTAAGAAAGTGATTGGGCTGAATGTCTGATCAAAACAAACCTAAGATCACCCAAATCAGCCAAAAACTGAGCAAGTTATGATCAAAACAATCATTTTACTTATAACTTCTGCTCTTTGGCTGTCTTACCTAATTATTTTTTCATTATAAGGCAGTTTCACTTAGAAATTTATTATAGGTACCTATGAACACTAATTATAAGTGTTTTTGACTCAGTTTAGACCAGTTTCAAATAGATTAAATAACATTCTGTTGCAACCAGTTGGGTCCAGTTGCAACTGGTTGCAGCTGGTTTTTTTGCAGTTTTTTGCAGTTGCAGTTGAGGTTGCAACAAATTTCCTTTTTTGGCAACCGGTTGCAGTTGCAGTTGGACCAAATATGGTCAAAAACCAGACCCAACTGGACTTTCAAACCCTAGGCTGACCCCCCCTCTTCCAGCCAATCCCCCTAAGGCTGCTGATCTCCTTCCAGCTAATCCCTCTGGGGCAGCTGCAGATCCCCCTCTTCTGGCTGATCCGCTGGCAGGTCCCCCTGGGCTGGTCTAGCTGGTGGGTCTGAGTCCCCCTGGACTTGGGCCTGCTTAAGGCTCCAATTGTTTAGGTTTAAAACAGTTTTTAAACTATTTACATGGTTTACTTTTACCATATATTTACTGGCATGGTGGTATAAACTAAATAAACTAAATAGTAAACAGTAAACAGTTACCCCAAGACCCTTTAGACTCAAGAGGAACTGTTATCCATATTTGGCCTCAGATCAGAAGATTAAAGTGTGCTAATTAATATGTTCAACACTTTAAACACTGTTGAATACTTTGAACTTAGCCCTGAACACACTGAATGGAAATTACCATTTTATGCTGACAAAATTTTAACACTTCTATAATAAGAGGCAATTCCTTTTTCAAAAATGTGAATTTGATATTTATATAATATAAATTTTCACAATTTATAGAAGTGGAAAAATATAAGATTATTTAAGGGTTTCATCTAGATATAGCTTTAAAAAATGAGAGCCAAACCAGTGGCCAACACCATTTACACTTGAAGTAAAGACATATTGTTTGCATTTTTCTAACCTATTTCTATGTAAAACATTGTAGAAGAATATCCACTTTCCAACCAAAGATATTGCAACAACATTATATCAAGTAAATATCATTTTAACAACAAATTTCAATCTGAATTTAGCCTAATAATATATAATCATCATCTATAACAAAACATAGTTTTTATTCACAATTTTCCATACATAAAATGTTGATGAGGTAATTAAATATTGACAATGCAATTTCAAGGTAATATATACATAACAGTATAGATTTTACTTTCCATGAATATTATAGATTATATTATGTATCCTGTTAAACTATATCACATGGTAATCTTTATAAAATACAACAGTGGTTCATTACATTTGGAATCTCAGGGAATATTTGTGGAGTCATACCACATTAGATGCTAGAGGGTCCTCTGTCAACTCTAAGTAATCCAATCAGCTGTTCCTAAGTTATTTGACTGCAGCTGACTTGTTTATTTTCAAGCCAAGCTCATTGCTAAGTAAGTAAAATAACTTTTCCTATTTTATTCCTTCTAGGATCCCAAAAATGTTGGCTCAAGCTACAACTAAGGCTATAACACAGGTTAGTTGTTGAATATATTAGTGAGAGATAATTTTCAAGTTACTATTTTCATCATATTTCATATATTTGTTACTCAGTGGGCCCATTTTCAAGAAAACTTTTGGGGTATCAATGTAAATTGTTTTATAAATAGTATTTACTGTCTATAAACAATTTACAATGGTTTACTGTCTATTTACTGGGTATTGAGTAAACATAAACTAAATGGTTGGAGCCTTAAGCCTGCTGGGATGTGTCCAGGATGTTTGGGCGCTCAGAGTCTGCGTTCATGGGTATGTTGGGATGCATGGGGAACTCAACAGTGTTATAACAACCATATTATCTTCAGGCCTGGCAGCCTGACACTGCCCAGATGTTGAATTCAAGACCCCTCAAAAATCCTTTGAATGGCTGGTTATGAGTCTAGGAACCATGCACTCTCACAGCTACTCAGGAGACCTCAGATATAAGACTGTTGTGTTCTGTTTTTCCATTTCATGCCTTTAGGGTTTATTTCTATCTCCATTTTGTCTCATGTCTCAGTCTCATAGGGGCTCATGCACCCCTTTTTCCCCTCCTATTTTGTCATCACCTTCATGATGTATAAAAAGGGCTTCTATGTATCAAAGCAAAGTCCTCTATCAGTTTCATGTATTCTTGTTCACCTGAACCAGCTACTCGTCACCTGACTAGCAAGACTTGATCTTTAACAGAGATATGGATCTGCAGCCTCAGTGTAACATTTCGCGTCGTGGACACTTACTATTTGGTTGTGGCACCATTAGTAGGGAGGAATTGGTCACAGACTTCGTAGTATCAGTCAGCAAGGAAGCACATTGTCACTAGTGTTTTAAGGTCTAGTCCATAGGACCGGAAAAAGACCAGGACCCAACTGGACTGGACCAGCTTGCAACCGGACCGTTGGTTGCGGTTGCACTGTTTTTGGATGCAGTCTGGTTGCGGTTGCTCAATTTTTAACAAACTTCTGGGACCAACAAAAGACCAGTTGAAACTGGTCTTTACAGCAACCAACCCAATAGTTTTGTCACACATTAGATAGCCACTTAGACCACATTTTTGTCCATAATATATTAGTGACTACTGTACTACTTGTAATCTAAGAACTTGAAGTGCCATGGCACCGTGTTGATGACATGGTGTTGCCGCGCAATGTTGAAGTCGTGTCGCCGCACCGCATTGGTGTCATGGTGTCGCCGTGCCATGTCAGTGTCGTGGTGTTGCTGTGTCATGGTGTCGCCGTGTCATGGTGTCGCCATGTTGTGGTGTCGCTGTGTTGTGGCGCCGCGTCAGTGTTGTGGTGTCACGGTGCCAGATCGGTGTTGCGGTGTTGAGGTGTCACAGCGCCAGGTCGATGCCATGGTGTTGCCATGCCACGTCAGTGTCTGTCACGAACCTAGAAACTTGGGTCGTGACTCAGGCGTCTAAGACCGGTCCGCACCGGCCCGGTCTTATGTAATCACCTTCCTAAAGGGGAAATCCGAGGTCGGAGTTTGAATTCCGTACTCCGACGATCACGTGATCGGTCACGTGATCTCCCATGGTTTATCAAGTCACCTGACGACTCCAAGTCGTACCATTCCCTGGATTTATCTGATTGGACTGCGGAGCAGTCAAATCGTTATGACACATCGACTGCGGGACAGTCGTACCACTTCTATGATTATTATGATTGGACTGCGGAGCAGTCACACCACAAATCGCGTCATCGACTGCGGAGCAGTCGTACGATACGTTCTCGTTTTCTCATTGGACACTATTATTAGATGTCTCCGGAATGTTCCATTCCGCAGTATTCCGCAGCACCCGTCAGGCGGCCCTAAGCCTGCCCTAAACCTACGCACAGACCATCCCTATAGGTATATAAGCTAGCGCAATAGAACGGACAGTCCCTCAGACTGTCCACTTGTGACATCCTCCTGCCTGCCTCTTCCTCCTCTTCGCGCACAGTGCCCCTTCAGCTGTCGAGCACGACTCTTCACTAAGCGCCACTATCCCTTGCAAGCCTGCAAGTTCTGTCCGTCGAGCCAGCCAGCCTCCTTCACCTCTCTCAAGTTCTCCACCACCCCCGGTCTCCCGCTTCCCCGTCGTGCCTCCCTGTCGAGTGACAGTGAGTCATCACAGTGTCGTGGTGTCGCTGTGTCATGGTGTCGCGGTGCCAGGTCAATGTTGCAGCGTCGTCGTGTCGCAGTGCCAGGTTGACGTCGTGGTGTTGCAGCACCACATTGATGTTGTGGTAGTGATGGTAAAGTTCAGTTCAGTTCGGTTCAGCACCCTTTTGGCTGAACCATGAACTGAACTGAGGGTTCAGTTTGGGTGTTTGGCCAAACCTTGAACTGAACCCTCGGTTCGGGTTCACATTGGTTCAGTCCGGTTCAGGGAGGGTCTGAACCCGAACTGAACCCAAATAACAACAGATTTCAGGCCTTACCCGTACCTGCACCTGCACCCGCGTGAAACCCGTACCCGTGCTCACAGGTATGGGTACGGACAGATCGGCACCGCGGGTCAGTATGTTCAATATAAATTCTAGTACACTACTGTAAGCTACTATACAAAGGATACTGGTACTACAAAGCCTGCCGTTGCCACCGCCGTCTGTCGCGTCGTCACCGTCGTCGTCATCATTGCCATCTTCGCTGCAGTCGTTGCCGTTATTGTCACTGCAGTCGTTGCTCGTTGCTGTCGTTGTCGCCATTGTCGCTGCCATTACAGTTGTCGTTGTCGAGTCACTTGTCGAGTTGGAGTGGCAGCAAGGGCGCCACCTTGCCATCACTCCTGCCGCGGCTGTCATGGGTGCTGCCACCGTTGCGTTTGGGACTTGTGTTGCAATGATTCTGGCAGTTGGTCGTTCAGCTGGGGCTGGTGAAGTTGTTGTTATGAGTCATCGTCTGTGTAAGTCGTCTACGTAAGTGGCAGGTGGGGTTTGCCGTTGATGCTTGAGCCAATTCATTCCCAGGCCGGGTGATGCCGGTTTTGTTCTCTTCGCCTTGCTTAGTCAGTTTATTGATTGTGCACTTCAAGTTCCCTGATGCGCGGCGTGCGCAACCCCGAGCTGCTACCAACCCCCACCGCCGCCCTGCCGTCGACAACAACAAGACAGTGTTGACGACAATGACGACAACGACGAAGACAACAACTAGTGTTGGGGAAGTTTGGTCCCAGACCGATCCAAACTCGGTTTGAACCGAACCCAAACCGTTTAATCGGTTTGGGTTTGGAAAATTCTGAAAATAAACTGAATGGTTCGGTTTGGGGTTTGGGACCCCCAAACCGATGCCAAACCATTCCAAACCGATTAAGAAAAATTATTAAAAATTATTTTATATTTTGTCCTTAAATGGTTTGGTTTGGTTCAAACTGAGTTCAAACCAAGTTTGAACCAAGTTTGACTGTGTTTGAACCAAAATAAATGGTTAAATTTATTATTATTAAAATTATTTCATGTTTTTGGTGTCAAATTAAGTTTAAACCAGGTCTTAACTGGTTTGAACTCGGTTTGAACTCAGTTTGAACCAAACCAAACCAATTAAGAGGCAATTTAAAACACCTTTTTTTAATCGGTTTGAAACGGTTTGGAACGGTTTGGAGTGGTTTGAAGCGGTTTGGTTCTGGTTTGGTCTGGTTTGGCAAAAATTAAATGGTTCGGTTTCCGGTTTGGCCCAAACTGGCCCAAACCAAACCAAACCAAACTTCCCCAACACTAACAACAACAATAGCGACATCGACAACAGCGACAAGTTGGACGGCCACCAACTGCCGCCGCCACCAGGATCTTGCCATTGACAATGGCAAGGCGATATCAACAACAGCAACAATGCCAACAACAACAACAACAACAACAACAACAACAACAACAACAACAACAACAACAACAACAACAGTGACAACAACAATGACGACAGCGACAACAACGACAAGACGACAACAACGGGACACGAAATCAACTGGACACGACGACTCAGACGCGATGGCGAGCTCTGCCACGGGCATTCTCATGGAGACCAGAAGTAGTAGTGACTAGTATAATAATACTTCATGTACAAGTGTAGCAATATCTAGGGTGGAAATAGAGGTTGTAATGTTCTCAAAAAAAACCCGCCAAACCCGTCATACAGGTGTGACGGGCACTACACATAAGGTCCCATGGTTTCAGACTTGTGAATCCGACACCTTGCACACACTTTTGCACTTTTGGAATGGGCTGAACTGTAATATACTTCATTTCAGAGATTTCAAAAGTTGTAAATTTGCCAGCTTCAGTATCAACAGTTCGGTTCGAACCCTGTTCAAACGCGGTTCATGAATATCAGGGTTTTGCCAAACCCCAAATGGAACCATCGGTCCGGTTCGGGTCAATGGCCAAACCTGAACCCTGAACCAGGGTTCGGTTCAGGTGGGTTCAGGTTCGCACCAAAGTTCGGACTGAACTTTACCATCACTATGTCGTGGTGTCGTGGCATCACATCAACGCCGTGGTGTCATGGCACCGCGTCAATGTGTGGTCTCGCGGCGCTGTGTCGACTCCATGGTCCTGCGGCATTGTGTTGGAGTCATGGTCTTGCGGCTGTCATGGACGCGTATTATTTTCCTATTTTTCTGTATTTATTACGGATTTATAACGGAAGACATAAGGGCCGAAGTACAGAGACTTTGAGTTAGTCACAAAGGGTTTGCCACCCATGTGCATGTGATCGTGGGACTTAGGTCCCTTATATGCATAATGATTCTGATTGGTAGATAAGGATGGGTGATTCTGGAAGGATCTAGAACACGCTTAGTAGTTTACGCTTACTCGCTGTATTAGGTTTTACTCAGCAAAGTGGAGCCACTCGTAAGCGCTATGACAAGTGCATCAGTCAGCACAATAGAGAGCACTATTAATAGACACGACGCGTCAGCTCCTGAGTCAAGGAGTCTTACTATACACTTAGTAATAGTGTTCAGACTCAGTTCGTACTCAGCCGCAGTAGTGTATATAAGCTTCCCTGTAGCATCCTGAGTGGAACCAACTTGTCCTCTTGGTTCTCCACTCAGGTGCGTATTCCCTTGTACTTCCTTACTCTGTCTCAATCTGAACTGGTCCTCTTGGTTCTCCACTCAGTGTGCCATAGTGTGATCACCTGCAGATACTGTCTTGTATAAAGACTATACGTTCTGTGCCCTCCACTCTGACTGCACATTTGGCGCGTGACTTGTCTCTGTGTCAGGTTGAGTGTGCCACCTTCGCGGTTCACTTTTATCTTACACTTGACTTGGCGTAGCGCGGCAGTCGCACCGCTACAGCGGCACCATGTTGATACTGCGGTCTCGCGGTGCCATGGGCCAGGGGTGTCGTGATGTTGTGGCACCATGATAAAGACCTAGAAAATAAAAATAAAGAAGCTCATTTAATAACAGGTTAGCTAGAAGGAGAAGGAAAGAATACTTAGCTTCTTGAGAGTTTCCTGGGCCAAAGTAAAGCAGTTGACAAACGCTGACTTGGAGCGTTGGACGTCAAAGCGACTATCGTGGTTGTGTTGACACGTCGTTGACGACACTGTGACTTCTGGCCCGGCAAAACCTGCGAATTGGTCAGCCCCATGATGACAAATCATCCGGTTGCAACAAAGACTGGTTGCAACCAGGTTTTTAACGGCAACTGGACCGATTAGGACCGGTCCATTGTGGTCCCGGTCTGGTCTTTTGATATTTCTGACAAATTAGGACCGGTCTTGGTCTGGTTGCCTTATCAGGAAGGTAAAAGACCGGACCGGACCGGACCTTAAATCACTAATTGTCACATGTCAGGAGAGACATGACTCACTACTAGGATTACTGTACCAGGGTTTGAGCTAGTTTGGTGATTTGTCTTGGGTTTCATAGAGGGGCTTGAAAGCTGCCTCTTCAATATGTATAAGTAGTCAATAGCGAAGACCAAGATAGCCCATCTTGGTCTTCTTCAATTCACTGCTTCACTCGTCTTCCGCCTCAGGACCTTCATGTCTCTAAAGATTGACCAAGGGATTGCCTTTGAGCATATCCATTGCCTTTCAACACATGCTGAGGGTCACATGTACTCAATTAATTATTCGCTAAGTTGTGAACACCTTCTCATCGTGTCCAAGTTGGACTAACGCTCGCAGTGGCGTTACACTCAGGCACCACTATACTCATTCTCATCATCATCATCAGGCATCAGTGTTTTCATGCATTGCTTTTTTAGCTGGTACCAGCTGGTACAAGCTAAAAAGGTAAGCTAGTTTCCCCTAAAATTATAAAGTTGACCAGTTGGCAGGCCATGTCAAATTTTCAACAATCTCCTCACAGAGTGATGACCAGCAAGTAGCACAAGTTCAGAAAGTTGTACAAGTCCAAGTATTAGTGATATATTTATCTTATCATATATTAGTCATACCATGTATTAGTCATATTATACCAATATTAGTCTTATCAAAATATTAGTCATATGGGAAAGTCAGTCGCACCAAAATTGCCACATAAAATAATAATTATTCACAATAAATAAATACATAGGGGACAAGTACTACTGTGATGGTGGCTGTGGCTGTAGCCATGGTGATAGGGTCATGGGGCCAAGATCACATAGTTCTGCACCGTGTGGGGGATCACAGGGGGTTGGAGGCACTTGTGTGCCATGTTGGGACTTGCATGGTGGGTCAGCATGGTGGTAGAGCAGGACAGTGGGGTGGCAGTGGAGTAGCATGGCATGTGGTGGTTATGGTGTTGGTCATGATGTGGTGGCAGGTTGGTGGTCACAGAGTCTTGCGCATTGTGTTGGAGATGCTGCCACAGCAGGTGGAGTCGCGCGTCATGGTGGCAATGTGTCGAGGGGCCGGGGTTGTGGCGTGACGTGGCAGCAGGTTGTCGCAGAGTCTTGAATGCTATCTTGGTGCCACAGCAGGACTGATGCATGCGCTGGTGTGGTGGTGGAATGACACAGTTGGTTTGATGCCGGTTGGGGTGGCGACAAGGCCACAGCTGTGGCGGTGTCAGTGCAGCAGACAGGTGGAGGTGGCTCGAGAGGACGGCAGTGTTGTGCCATGTCCTGCAACAGTTAAACGTGAACTGAAAAAAGGAAAGAAAAGAAAAAAACTTATCAATTGTCACGTTTGTAGGCGGGCACAGTGGGTGGTATGGTGGCTCACATGTGTGTGGGGATGGTTCAGGGTGGGGTAGATAAAAAAACCTGCAAAGTGTGTGGGCACTTTGGGCACACATTGGAAAGGCAGGTGGTTGAAGATGTAGCTACAGTAGAGGTGGGAAAAGAGCTCTGCAACACTAATGAGAAGCGGAGTGAAACCAAAAGAAAAAAAAAAAGTATCTTATGCATGGGGTGCCGAAGCCCAGATCATTGTCAGAGCATTCTCGTGCCCGCAGATGGGGTTGTGGTTGTCCTTCTTGCGTGGGTCATGGAGAGTGGTGGGTTGGCTTGTGGCGGGCCTTGTGTGTCATGTTGAGGTGGTGTCACAACGGGTTGGCAGTCGTGGGGTCTTGCCGTGTTGGGGTGGTGCCTGTGTGCAGTGGATGGGGTGCACATGCGGCTGTCCACATGGTGGTGAGGTGGCACAGTTTGAGGTGGTGGTGACAGGGTGGGTGGTGTGCACTGGTTCATGATGTGGCATTGTTGCGTTGCCGTGTTACATCGTGTCGTGGCAGGGCCTGTGAAATGGTGCAGTTGGAATGATGGTAGTTGGGTGATGAGCAAATGAAGAAAAAAAAAAGAAAAAGAAACTTAACTAGCAGTGGCAATGTGTCAGTGTCATGGGACGATTCTTGCATATTGGAGAGGGGGGGGTTGAGGGTCCAGCTGCAGCAGACTTGAGTGAGGAAAAGCGGAACAAATTGCAAAAAAAAAACATATCTTTTTTGGCACTGTGGGCAGCTGTGGTCATCCATTTTGCACAGGCCTTGGGTCCACATGCAACAGCAGCACATGAGGTCCAGGGATCCGTTAAAGAAGAAAAGAAAGAAAGAAACCCTGCAAAAGGTCGACAAGATGGTGGTACAGTAGCAGAAACAGTGAGGGGGGTTCATGCTTTGACACATCAGATAGGTGCACTCTGCACACAGGACACCTTCCCACGCCACGAATTAAGCTTCTGCTTGTGCTCGATACATTGTTTTCCAAGCCAATGTACTGTAACTTACTGTACAGTACAGTACCATGTATCGTTGCCACATAGTGTTACACAGCCACGCTCCATGCCGCCCACCACCCTTGTCGCCACTCTGACACTGCCCTTCTAACCACCATGGCCCCAACTGCAGCCCTCACCCCTGCCGTTGCACAGGGACCACCCCCACAGCCTACACAAAAGGAACACGCCTCATCATACTATCATAGCTGGTTAAGTTTTCCTTTTCTTTCTTCTGCTCCACCCTGAACTGTTGCAGGACGACGGCATCATACTGTCCTCTCGTGCATGCAGGCACTTTTGCCCTGCACCGATGTTGCTACCACTGCCTCATTAAGTTCTTTTCTTTTTCTTTTTCTTTTTCTGTTCTCTCTTCACCTCAAACTGTCACAGGACTGTGACCTCGACTCATCTGCTGCACGGGCATCGACACCACCACTGCCACATCTCAATGCCGTGCCTTCACCTCAATGCTGTGCCTTTGCAGCACACAAGTCCTGCCATGACACTACCCCGACATGGCGCAGGAGCCTCCAATACAACACAGCTGCAACCACATCCAGATTTCCTTTTTTTTTTCTTTTTCTTTTTCTTTTTTTTCATTCCATTTCTCACTGTTGCAATTGCAGAACCTTACCCATTAAGCATCGCAAAGTCCCCGCTGCCCCCTCACGCCAGCCTGTGGCCGCCACCATTCTTTGCCATGCTCCACTGCAACTATGATGGACCAAAAAAATTCTTTTTTTTCTTTCCTCATTTCTCACTTGTCACAGAGCAACATCACTGCCACCCACATAATGATCAGTGGTGGCTTATATAATTGATACCCCCAGCCGACGGTGAGAATCTTTTATCGTTCATACTCAACCGACGTTGGCCGACGTCGGAGACTCCTACATAGTTGATAGTCCAACCGGCGCCGGCTGGAAGCGGGGGGTCCGACGCACTCCCTGCTTTGGAATTAGAGTCCTAAGCAAATGAATATACCATATATGACCATTCTACAGTTCATTTAATCGCATACAGGAATGATCAAGTGTGTAGTAAGAATGGTGATATGACATGGATCATCAACTCAGATATGTGTATTGGGGTGCAAGAATATCAGAACACTTTGATGTGATAGAAATAATAATAAGGAGTGTCCGATAAAATGGATAGAGCATCATCCATGCATGTAATAGATGAGTGATGTATAGGGATGCTAGTATGACACAATGGCATTGAATACATTACTTGAATGGATACAGGAGAGTCCTGGTCACATTTGCCATGACATGGGACATCTCATCAGATAGTACAATACTTATTAAACTATCGGGAGGTCCGACAGAATAGATGGGTGGTTCATAGGGATGCTAGGACCATGTTCTACTAGTTATGATGTTGTACATACAGTTGGAATGGATACAGGAGAGTCCTGGTCACATTTGCCATGACATGGGACATCTCATCAAATAGTACAACACGATTTAAACTATTGGGAGGTCTGACAGAATAGATGAGTGATTCATAGGGATGCTAGTACAACACAATGGCATTGAATACATTACTTGAATGGATACAGGAGAGTCCTGGTCACATTCGCCATGACATGGGACATCTCATCAGATAGTACAATACTATTTAAACTATCAGGAGGTCCAACAGAATACATGGGTGGTTCATAGGAGGGATGCAAGGACCATGTACTACTAGTTATGACGTTGTACATACAGTTGAAATAGATATAGGAGAGTCCTGGTGGTTCATAGGGATGCTAGGACCTTGTACTATTGGAATGGATATAGGAGAGTCCTGGTTGCATTTGCCATGGCATAGGACATCTCATCAGATAGTACAATACTATTTAAACTGTCGGGAGGTCCAACAGAATAGATTGTTGGTTCATAGGGATGCTAGGACCATGTACTACTAGTTATGATATTATGATGTTGTACATACAGTTGCAATGGGTACAGAAGAGTCCTTGATGCATTAGAGTAATTTGGGCATTACCAGTGCCAGTGGACATCCCATCAGATAGTACAGCACCATTCAAACTATCAGGAGGTCTGACAGAATAGATGGGTGTTTCATAGGGATGCTAGTGTTACACAATGGTAGTGGATATATACTTTAAATGGATATAGGAGAGTCCTAGATGCATTTGGATCATTGCCATGATGTGGAACATGTAACGATGATGAGCATATGATTGGAATAGACACAGGAGAGTCCTCAATGAATTAGAGTTGTTCATACTCAGCTGACATTGGAGACTCTGGCATGGGACATCACTGCAATGACGTAGGACATTGCCACAGATGGTGTTGGACACCCCTACAATGACATGGGACACCCTGACAATGATGTGGGACATCCCTACAATGATGTAGGACATCACCACAGATGGTGTCGGGCACCCCGACAATGATATGGGACATCCCTACAATGATGTAGGACATCACCACAGATGGTGTCAGACACCCCTACAATGATGTGGGACACCCTGACAATGATGTGGGACATCCCTACAATGATGTAGGACTTCACCACAGATGGTGTTGGACACCCCTACAATAATGTGGGACACCCTGACAATGATATAGGACACCCCTACAATGATGTAAGACATCACCATAGATGGTGTCAGACACCCCTACAATGACATGGGACACCCTGACAATGATGTGGGACATCCCTACAATGATGTAGGACATCACCACAGATGGTGTCAGGCACCCTGACAATGATATGGGACATCCCTACAATGATGTAGGACATCACCACAGATGGTGTCAGACACCCATACAATGATGTGGGACACCTCTACAATGATGTTGGACATCATCCCAGATGGCATTGGATACCCCTAGAATGATGCAGGACATCCCTAGAATGATGTAGGACATTGCCACAGATGGTATTGGACACCCCTACAATGACATGGGACACCCTGACAATAATGTGGGACATCCCTACAATGATGTAGGACATCACCACAGATGGTGTTGGGCACCCCTACAATGATGTGGGACACCCTGACAATGATGTGGGACATCCCTACAATGATGTAGGACTTCACCACAGATGGTGTTGGACACCCCTACAATAATGTGGGACACCCTGACAATGATATAGGACATCCCTACAATGATGTAGGGCATCACCACAGATGGTGTCGGACACCCCTACAATGATGTGGGACACCCTGACAATGATGTGGGACATCCCTACAGCGATGTAGGACATCCCTACAGTGATGTAGGACATCCCAACAATGATATAGGACACCATAATAATGATGTGGGACATGCCCACAAATGGTGTCAGACACCCCAACAATAATTTGGGACATCCCCATTGTGATGTAGGACACCCCTACAATGATGTAGGACATCACCACAGATGGTGTTGGACACCCCTACAATGATGTGGGACACCCTGACAATAATGTGGGACAACCCTACAGCGATGTAGGACATCCCTGCAGTGATGTAGGACATCCCAACAATGATATAGGACACCATAATAATGATGTGGAACATGCCCACAAATGGTGTTGGACACCTTGACAATAATTTGGGACATCCCCATTGTGATGTAAGACACCCCTACAATGATGTAGGACATCACCACAGATGGCATCAGATACCCTACAATGATTCGGGATGCCCCAATAATGATGTGGAACATACCCACAGATGGTGTCAGACACTCTCACAATGATATGGGACAGATATCACCACAGATGGTGTCACGGCGCAGCTGGGACGCGGCCCGGAAGACGACGATTACGACCCACAACGCGAGAACGAAGTGCGCGCGGCGACGGCGGTGCTCGAACGCCTGCTCGGAGCGTGGGAATACGAGACGGATCACGTGCAGACGGCACACGCAGTGAGCTCATACACCCCTCACCCGTCCACGCGCTACCAAGAACCCTGGGAATAGGGACCCCATATCGGCCGTCACGTGACCCCGGCACGTGACCTGCCTTGGAACATCGAAGAAGGATCCGGAAGAGCCCAGATGAGCCTGTGCCTGGGTTGGCTTGTGATTGTGAGTCCGGATGTGATCCGGCTGTGGACTTGGATGTGGGGCGCCTCTAGGCCCTTATCTCTTATCTCTTATCTCTGACTCATGCCATGCGCCTTATTGCCATTGGCTTCTCGTATTAGGGTTTCGGATTCAGGCTGAGCTTGAAAGCTCCCCCTTGTAGTATAAGTAGAGGGCTTTGGACGCGTTAGAGTCCTTAGCTTTGATATCTTGTGTAATACCTTCCCCTTCGCCGGAGTTGGTTCTTAGGGCACAGAGTGTATAACAGCTTGATTCCTCACTGTCTCATCCCTTCCTTTGTCATCTTTGCTAGTTGGCTGGAGTTATCGCCACTACGCGTTCCGCTATAAGTCGTGCTTTATCCCCGCCGACTTCTATTATTCAACGATTGACTTGGGTCCTTGGACGGCGAATTCCCTTGGACGAAGCGAACAGGCGACGAGGTCACGTGACCTGGCAGACGTCCGGAAGGAACGTAACAGATGGTGTTGGAAACCCCAAAATGATATCAGATGTCCCCACATATGGTGGTGATGTCCTACATCATTGTAGGGTGTCTGACACCATCTGTGGTGATGTCCTACATCATTGTAGGGACATCCCACATTATTGTCAGGGTGTCCCACATCATTGTAGGGGTATCTGATGCCATCTGTGGTGATGTCCTACATCATTGTAGGGGTGTCCTACATCACAATGGGGATGTCCCAAATTATTGTCGGGGGGTCCAACACCATTTGTGGGCATGTCCCACATCATTATTATGGTGTCCTATATCATTGTTGGGATGTCCTACATCACTGTAGGGATGTCCTACATCATTGTAGGGATGTCCCACATCATTGTCAGGGTGTCCCACATCATTGTAGGGGTGTCCGACACCATCTGTGGTGATGTCCTACATCATTGTAGGGATGTCCCATATCATTGTTGGGGTGCCCGACACCATCTGTGGTGATGTCCTACATCATTGTAGGGATGTCCCACATCATTGTCAGGGTGTCCCATGTCATTGTAGGGGTGTCCAACACCATCTGTGGCAATGTCCTACATCATTCTAGGGATGTCCTGCATCATTCTAGGGGTATCCAATGCCATCTGTGATGATGTCCCATTTTACGATCCAGCCGGATTGTTCGCGCCATAGGGCAACGGGTATAGGAGCGAGGGTTCGAGATAGCAAGGCGAACTTGCTAGGAATATGTATGAGAAGAGAGGGACGCGCTTATTCACTCGAGGAGAGTAAACGTTGGCTGGGATTTGGCAAAGCTAAGACAAGGAAACTATGGACGTTACAACCTCGTACTTATACCCGTACAGACTGTGATTTTCGTAGCTATTTTCTATGTATTCGTCACAAGGCATACACAAGCGCCTCGTCAGAGAATGCGTGTCTTCGTTGGCAGTTTGCTGTCAGTTCGGTGTCTTCCGGCCACGTCACGTGTCACGTGATCGTGACACAACCCCCTCACTAGCCGAAGGCGTCTCGACTTCTCTGCGTACCTCGGTCATAGACCTCCTCCTGCTCGGGGCTACGCCATCGTACGGGACGAACCTCGGGCTCCGGGCGATGCGATAGGTGCAGGGGTCTTGGAAGCGCGGGTGTTGGACTGGGACATAGCAACGAGTCCCACATCTACAGAATGCGTGCGGTCTTGGGCAGTCGTGCGCCGCGTGTCTCTCGTCACAGAAGGCACATCTTACGGCGCGTGGTTCTTCGTCGTGGAGGAGCGGGAATGGAAGGGGGGGGTTACGTGGTGGTGCGATGGGATCTCTGAGTGGGGGGCAAGGGGGAATGGGTCTCAGTGCTACGCCGTCGAGGACATCGAGGTGGGCTCTGAATCTTCGGTCATTAGCAGTCGGATCTTCCATATGATAGACATCCAGCCCGTGAGTCAGAGGTTGGGGGAGGAATGGATACATGCGCGACGTGATATTAGACTCTCGAAGGTGTTTGTCGATGCCCTCCGCCTCGGCCAACCAGTCGTTCCAGGCGTTGTCCAGTTCTCTCATTCGAGTGAACAGTTCGTGCTTTCTACGCGTTGACCATCGAAAGCGGTGAATGTCTGCGGCGACTCCCAGATCTCCGACCGTGGCGATGGCCCGGTCCACGTCGTGTTTTGCCAGATGCGTCTCTGTGAATAGGGCTAGTGAGTGTCCTTGAATGACTCCAGCCTGGACACGAGGCGGGAGTGGAATTGCATAAAGCGGCTTGTAGTACTGTGGTTTTCCCTTTCCCTCAGTGCCCAGGGCGACGGGCTGGTCCCTTTGGTTAATCGCGAACCTTATGAACGGGGTGGGACCCCTCGTCCCGCATCTGTAAATGCAACTAGGTGTTCGGAGCTGTTCAGAGCTGTTCGGAGTGTCCTTGAACAGCTCTGAACAGCTCTGAACACCTACTGCATTTACAGATGCGTCCTCAAACAGTATGTCGAACGCGTATGGTTCAGTACGCCTCGCGATCTTCCACCCTAGACCCGGGTGCTCTGGTGGTGCCGGTTCTGCTAATCTCAGCTCTGGTGGTGACCTAAAGGCTCCCTTGAACGGGTCAGGGTCAGACTCTGGGCTGTCCCGGATCTCGATCAGTTCTTCGGCCTCTACGATGTGTTCGCGAGGTGGTTCTTCGATAGATTCTTCTAGTGGCTCCGGAACGTCAGGCGGATAGATCCCGTGCTCGCAGATTGCCTGCTGAGCCATCTCCTCGCGTTTCTCCCTACGCAGGCGTTCTCTGCGGTTAGCTCTGGCTCTTGAATGTCTGCACCTACTCGTGTCCAAGTCGCGGTACGTTGAGAACCCGAACGAGTCTTCCTTCGTGGTAGGTGTGTCGGTGCGAGTGTCGTGATCTAGCGGTAGCTTGGCCCACTCCTTGACCTTGCGGAAGATCTCTAGTCTGTCTCCTTCGAAGAGCTCGTCGTCGGGCACGTAGTAATGCATGGGAGGGTGGCGTGGAGCGGGGGCGATAACTGGAGCACTCATCATGATGTTGTTAATCTGTACTGTTCGTCTCTCCCGCTCTTTATACTCTTGTATGAGGTCTTCAGCGTGTATATCGGAGGCATTTTCCCAACTGTCATACCCGTCTGCGTACCCTTTCCAATGGACGAGATATTGGAGCATCTTTTTTCGTCCTGTCTTCCTTTGGGCCCTTATCTCTTCGACTTCCCATTCTTCTTCTCCATCGATAATGTCTGGTGGAGGTTCCTCGAAGTTCTTTCCGTGCATCGGTGTTTCGCGATAGGGTGTTAGAAGGGAGGCGTGGAAGACGTTGTGAATCTTCCATTGTACTGGTAATGTCAGTCGGTAGGAAGTTTTCGAGATCACCTGGGCGATCATGAATGGCCCGTATGTTACGGTTTCACCTCAGACCGACCCTCGAACACCCTACGCAAGGACCCCGAACACCATAAGGAGAAGAACCGCCGAAGATGATGCCTACGAACAGGCTGAAATACGAAGACTTGTGGCTACACATGCCCAAACCAGAGCTAAGTCTCCCACGCCACACTACATACCCGGAAGCGCTCACCAACGAGACCCGGAGTTTTGGGAATAGCGCACGTGACCTTAGCGCCGCCCGTCACGTGACCCTGGCACGTGACCTGGCTAGAATGCACCAGAAGAGTCCAGATGAGCCTGTGCCTGGACTGGCCTAGAATGCCTCGTGTTTGTGACTCATATCGATTGTGCCTTGATTCTGATGGATTGTATGACTCGTGATCCCTTATCTCTGACTCATGCCATGAGTGCCTTATGCCATTGGCTGACCGTTATCTCTGACTCGTTGTGACTCATTCCTAGGATCCGTGTATTAGGGTTTGAGCTGAGCTTCAAAGCTCCTCAGACATGTATAAGTAGAGGGGCTTATGGTCGCTGAAGACCTAAGCTTGACTTCTTGGATTATACCACCCATTGTACTGCCACTCCTAGGCTGTCTGCCAGTTGTGCGCTGATCGTCTTTGGTCAATATCATCCCTGTTTGTCCTTAGCTGGCCTTGTGGAGTGATCCCTGGCATCCCTTCCTTTCCCGCTATCCTCTAGTCGTTTGCTGGCTGTTTGCCGCTGCGCCTCTCTTATCTACTTCATCATTGGCTGGTTGTCTATCGCCTTTGATCGTCTACTCATAGCCCTTGTGTTCATCACCTTTCACATCCTTTGGGCTACGCTATTACGTCTCACTTGTGAGCTAGTAGCTGAACGTGTACGTGACTTCGACATCCTCTGTGATCGTTAGGTCGCTGTTGTTGCCTAGACCCGTCGCTCTAGAAGAACGTCCGGTGGAACGTTACACCGTATCTCTTTGGTGCCAGTTTCGCCGTGGGATGTGTTGTCTTCAGATTTGTAGCTTCTAGCCACACTTTCTGTCCGACGGCATATGGTGTGTGTTTCGATTCTACGATCCACTTTGCTTGGCTCGCCTTCATCAATTCCGTGGCGTGTTACCTTACTTCTTTCAATCTGTTTAGTCGTGTCGTAGCTTCTGCCAAGTCTGATTTTGTACTCGTTGGTTGATGTACGCTCAGGATGAATCCAAAGAGGAGTTCGTATGGAACTTGTTTCGTCGTTTCCGACTTCCACGCATTGAGCGTATATTGCGCTATCGGTAACCAATCCGCCCAGTCATCTCGATGATTTCCGAATACGCGGAGGTATTGTTCCAGTTGTTGATTTGTTCGTTCCGACTGGCCGTCTGTTTGTGGATGGTATGTGGTGCTAATGTTTTGCTCTATTTTGAGTTTCGACAGCAATTCTTGAAACACTCTTGCTGTGAACCTAGGGTCTCTGTCCGATATTACCTTTTGAGGTAGACCGTAATGTGGGAGAACGTGCACGAGGTATAGGTGTGCTGTGTCCATGGCGCTCAGGGTTTCTTTGCAGGGTAAGAATATGCTCGCTTTTGTACAACCTTGGTCCATTATCGTCAAGATCGTATCGTAACCCTGAGATTTCGGGAGCTTTGTGATAAAATCCAATGCGATGGTTTGGAACGGTAATTGTTCCCTGTCGTGCATGATCAGATAAGTCGGTATCTTGGGCTTTCCAGGCATGTTCTTATTGGATTGACACACCGCACATCTGTTTATGAAGTCCGTGATGTCCCTTTTCATTCTCGGCCACCAGTAGTGTTGTTGAATGGCGTCTAGCGTTTTTGTAATTCCGGGATGTCCCGCCGTGGGAGTCTTGTGAAATAAAGTGATCACCCCCCGCTTTAAGGCCAAGTCGTCCACGACTGCGAGACGATGGTCCCGATACAGCAGGTCATCTCTAGAAGTGAGAGTTCCGAGGGAGAGCAAAGGAAGTAGAGAGGATCGATTTACACGTTGCGCTGCGCGGATACGATCGTCAAGCGTCGTTACATGGAGCGCAGTGATGAAGAGGGAAGGTGGAAAGACTACAACATCCGTGTTGTCCTCCACCGCATTAGACGGGAGTGTCAAAGGGTGGTGGGACATTGCATCGGCCTGTAGCAACGGACCGGGGCGATGAACAAGGCGTAGGTCATAGTCGGCCAGGACATTGATGAGGCGAGCGACGCGGCGACTGATCCGTTGTGGATGGCGATAGTGCAGAAGGTTGGCGTGGTCTGTGAATACGGTGACTGGATGGGGGCCACCGATGAGAAGGTGGTGCCAATGTTCGAGGCCTCGGACGACACCGAGGAATTCCCTGTCGTAAACGTCGTAATTGCGCTCGGCGTTGTTGAAAGATTGCGAGAAGTAACCGACGACTTGCGGTTTTCCACGAGTGTCTTTCTGCGTCAGAATGGCACCAAGAGCAAATGCGGAAGCATCAGTCTGCAGTTCATAGGGTGCTGTTGGGTCCGGCTGTCGAAGCGCTGGGCGGCTAGTGGCAATGTTCAGGGGTGTATTGAGTGCGTGCGTGCATTCATCCGTCCAGGAGAACGGAACATCTTTCTTAAGAAGAGCATTCAAAGGTCGGGCAATGGTGGCGAAGTTTGGGATGAAGGGGCGTTGATAGTTCAGCACGCCCAGCGTACTATGGACTTGTTTGATGGTCATTAGCGTGCGGGGCCAATCTCTGAGCCCACTGACCTTGTCAGCCCCCATACGGATGATACCTCTGTTAATCGTCATGCCAAGATAGTCGACTTCACGTATTTCAAAGACGCATTTGGCTAGCTTTAGAAAATAGCTTTCCCGCTGGAGGACATCCAAGACCGCGCTAACTATTTTGCAGTGTCTGGCTAAATTGTCGGTTGTTGCGATGAGAATATCGTCCATGTAGACATAAAGCTCGCCCGGGTATTTGTCAAGCATGTGCCTCAGCATCCGATTCATGGCGCGAGAGAAGGTAGCTGGTGAGTTCGTTAACCCAAAGAACATAACTAGCGGTTCAAAGAGGCCAAGGGGGGTCTTGAAGGCGGCTTTCCATTGATCGCCGTCTTTTATGAGGATATTGTTATAGCCCCATCGAATGTCGAACTTAGTGAAGAGACTCTTATTGCCTAGCGACGTGAGAATGTCGGCGATCAGTGGGAGTGGGTACTCGTCTCTGATTGTCCACACGTTCAGTGCTTTGTAATCTTGGACGGGCCGTTGCAATCCATCTTTCTTCTTTATGAAAAATAATGGTGATGAATACGGTGATTTTGATTCCCGTATGTATCCTTTTGCGAGGTGTTTGGTCAGGAAAGTGCGAAGGTCCTTTAATTCTGCTACGTTCATGGGATACACCTTGGTACCTAAATGACTAGGGGCGCCCTCTTTGAGCGTAATGGCGTGGTTGTCTACCCTTGAAGGTGGGAACCTTTGCACGGCTTCTTCCGAAAATACCGTGGCGAACTGTTTGTATGCATCGGGTAGTTCCGTTGTTTTCTTCACGCCGGCTGCGATAGCCATCTTCTGCGCCATGGTTTCGTTGATCTTTTCTCCTCCCTGCACTAGGGACATTGGTCCTTTGCTATAGGTTCCGCGCGCCCAATCAATCTCGGGCTGGCGTAGTTTAAACCAAGGTAATCCCAGTATGGCTCGAGGCGACCCAAGCTCGGTGACGAAGAAGTCGATCGTGTCGCGATGTTTTCCATCGATTAGGGTGAGTCGGCACTTGTCTTTGAGTGCTCCTGCCGCATTGATCGTTCCATCGGCGTTTCGGACATCAATACTTTCGATCGATTCCATGACGAATCCTAGAAGTCTGGCTGCCCCGTGATCGATGAAGTTGCCGCTGGCACCTGTGTCAAGAAGGAATAGGAGTTGCTGGTTTGTTCCTTCTACTTTAGCGGGGATCGTAATGGATGTTTCTCTAACGCTTTGGATCGCGTTGATGGTATTGATTTCTAGATCTTCATGGTCTCCTGCGTCCAACAGGAGCGTTGATATAAATTCCTGTCTTTCGCTAGCTGACATGTTCAGTACAGCTTTTCTGGCCAGCACACCATCTGTTTCCACTGCTGTGGTTACCAGTGTAATAGCAACGTTATTGATTTTTGGCATCGGTCTTTTCTTTGGACAGACATTGGCCATGTGTCCTTGCCCCATACACCTAAAGCACCTTCCTTCCTTTTGACAGTGGAGCTTCTCTTCGGGAGTTCGCTTTGTCTGCCACGCCGGTTTGTTATTCGTTTGAATGTTATCGACGTCCATGGGTACTATCTGATCATTACGGGGTGGTCGGGGGACCCTTGTTGGTAGAGTGGGTCCTGCTTTCGGGACGTTCGTACTGATATTGGCTATGGCGTTTGCAATCGCTTTGTAACGCTGAGCTTCTTCCCTCACAGTGTCTTGCCATTCCGTCATTTTCTTTGGCATCGGTGATCTCCGAAGGCAAGCGACAAGTAGTCCTTTCTTCAAGCCTCGTTTGAAAAACTCGATAGTCCCATTTGCGTCTGCATCCCATCCGGCTAGTACCAATAGTCTCTCGAAGGTCGCGATGTACGCATCGATATCATCCCCTTTCATCGTCAGTGTGGTGAGTTGCTGTAGCGCATTTTGTTCGCTAAGCGTGTCTGTCCAGGCGAGTTTAAACGCATCTTCGAATTTCGTCCATAGTGCTTCATTGGTTTCGGGAACTGGGGGTACGTGCGTTGTGACACTAGCATCGAGATCTCTGCTGACTTTATCTCCCCAGTCGTTGACTATGGGTCCTCGGATGTAGGAGAGTGCTAGGCTGACCCTACTATATGGCGATGTCATGAGGTTGTGCGTTCGATTTATCCTTCGGTATTGATGGAACTCGCATAGGAACTGCAAACTTTTTGTCCGATCTCCGGAAAATTCTTTTGGTGCCTGTCCTTTCAAGGCCCCATTCATGCTAGGCGTGGCCATGCTGATTGCTGAGACCGTGGGAGGTTCATATACGTATGCTGGGAATGCTGCTAATGGAAGTGTGGGTGCAGCGATTTCAGGTTCTTCCGTGCTCTCGACTGTAACGTCGGTGTCAATGTGCACAGGCATTAGTTGACTAAAGGCCTTGGTGAGTGATTCCACTGAATCGGGATCGCTTCCGGTCTCAACGACTGATTCTCTCCTTTTCAGGTTTTCGTCGTCATCTGGGTGCCACCAACCTAGTCCGAGACTGTTTTCTCGGTGGATTTGGTCTCTTTGTCTTGTGACGAACTCGTCACCCCTTTTCTCGAGGATATACCAATTATGGTTAATAAACTCAACGTATGTCGCGTTTCCTTGGATGTGAATGCGATATCCTGGTCTCCTGTCACGATGTGGGACCGTATGCCAGTAGGTGTCTCCGCAGACATGTGCTGGAAGATCGTCTTGTCGTCGTCGAAAGACTTCGACGTGTTCGTTGTCGTTGGTCGGGAAGTTTACATAAAGGCTAGCCACCTTGTTTCGTCTTTAGATGCTACGCGGGAATATGATTCCGCTGTCCGTGCAATAACCGCAGTGTCTGTTGTGTCTGTTGGGTCGTTTCGTTTTGCAAGTCTTATGTCCGCGTACACGGCGTGTTCCGCGGGGTTGTATAGTGGTGGTCTTAGCTTGTTTTACGATCCAGCCGGATCGTTCACGCCGTAGGGCAACGGGTATAGGAGCGAGGGTTCGAGATAGCAAGGCGAACTTGCTAGGAATATGTATGAGAAGAGAGGGACGCGCTTATTCACTCGAGGAGAGTAAACATTGGCTGGGATTTGGCAAAGCTAAGACAAGGAAACTATGGACGTTACAACCTCGTACTTATACTCGTACAGACTGTGATTTTCGTAGCTATTTTCTATGTATTCGTCACAAGGCATACGCAAGCGCCTCGTCAGAGGACGTGCATCTTCATTGGCAGTTTGCTGTCAGTTCGGTGTCTTCCGGCCACATCACGTGTCACGTGATCGTGACATCCCACATCATTGTAGAGGTGTCCCACATCATTTTATGGATGTTCCTACACCATTGTGGGGTGTTTGACACCATCTGTGCAGATGTCCTACATCATTGCAGTGATGTCCCATGCCAGAGTCTCCAATGTCAGCTGAGTATGAACAACTCTAATTCATTGAGGACTCTCCTGTGTCTATTCCAATCATATGCTCAACATCGTTACATGTTCCACATCATGGCAATGATCCAAATGCATCTAGGACTCTCCTATATCCATTTAAAGTATATATCCACTACCATTGTGTAACACTAGCATCCCTATGAAACACCCATCTATTCTGTCAGACCTCCTGATAGTTTGAATGGTGTTGTACTATCTGATGGGATGTCCACTGGCACTGGTAATGCCCAAATTACTCTAATGCATCAAGGACTCTTCTGTACCCATTGCAACTGTATGTACAACATCATAATATCATAACTAGTAGTACATGGTCCTAGCATCCCTATGAACCAACAATCTATTCTGTCGGACCTCCCAACAGTTTAAATAGTATTGTACTATCTGATGAGATGTCCTATGCCATGGCAAATGCAACCAGGACTCTCCTATATCCATTCCAATAGTACAAGGTCCTAGTATCCCTATGAACCACCAGGACTCTCCTATATCTATTTCAACTGTATGTACAATGTCATAACTAGTAGTACATGGTCCTTGCATCCCTCCTGTGAACCACCCATGTATTCTGTCGGACCTCCTGATAGTTTAAATAGTATTGTACTATCTGATGAGATGTCCCATGTCATGGCAAATGTGACCAGGACTCTCCTGTATCCATTCAAGTAATGTATTCAATACCATTGCATTGTACTCCTAGTAGCATCCCTATGAATCACTCATCTATTCTGTCGGACCTCCCGATAGTTTAAATAGTGTTTTACTATCTGATAGATGTCCCGTGCCATGGCAAATGTGACTGGGACTCTCCTGTATCCATTCAAGTAATGTATTCAATGCCATTGTGTTGTACTAGCATCCTTATGAATCACTCATCTATTACATGCATGGATGATGCTCTATCCATTTTATCGGACACTCCTTATTATTATTTCTATCACCTCAAAGTGTTCTGATATTCTTGCACCCCAATACACATAGTATCTGAGTTGATGATTCATGCCATATCACCATTCTTACTACACACCACACCTGATTCCTGTATGCGATTAAATGATTAAATGAACTGTAGAACAGTTGTATATGGTATATTCACTTGCTTAGGACTCTAATTCCAAAGCAGGGAGTGCGTCGGACCCCCCACTTCCAGCTGGTGCCGGTTGGACTATCAACTATGTAGGAGTCTCCAACGTCGGCTGAGTATGAATGATAAAAGATTCTCACCGTTGGCTGGGGGTATCAATTATATAAGCCACCACTATCCATTGGCTGACCCGTACCTGTACCTGGCAATACCCAACCCGTGACCCGTGCGGGTTTTCCGTACCCCTGTCAATCACTAACCAGCAGAAAAAATCTAGGGCTAGAAAATTACAAAGCAAGAACCAGAACTACGGTGAGGCTCAGACTTGGGCTCAGAGCATTGTGGGCCATCAACTGCATCTTCCCTCCCCCATGGCCATTGCCCCTCATCTTATTACCCTTATACATCAGCTACAGTACGCAAGCCATCGTGCAGGCAATGACAATGATGGCAACAATGACAACAATGAACACCAACACCAGCAGAAGAGGAGGTGGCTCCTAGTGGTTGCCTGGGTGAATATATTGCACAGGAGGGAGGAGCGGATATGATAACTTAATACACATCGTACATACCTCACCCGTTGAACGTGCTCGAAAGCGCGTGCGTGAGTAATCGTGGGCAGAGGGTGGTTATAGGAAGAGGAAGGGTTAAGGAAAAGAGGGCCCAAGTCCGAGACTGTAACGCGAGAACGAGCGAGGCTAGAAACAAGCTGACTTCCCAGACCACGGGAGCGAAGTGAAACCGGAACGCGTATGAAGCAATCGTTACACACACGGAATCGGTCAGGACAGGAGAAGAGAGGAAGAATGGAGGAGAGGAGAAATGCGAAGGCAAAGGCGAAGTCGCGAATATGAGTGAAGAGGGGGGAGGAGACGGGCTTGGCGAAACGAAGGAGGTTTCGGGGAGCGCGCGACGGCCGCGTGAAGTCAAACGAGGCAAGGGAGGGATAGTCGGAGGAGAAGTTAATGATGAGTCGGAAGAAGTGGAGGAAAAGGGGGTTTCGAGAACGCGTGAAGACGAACGCGCGAAGTCGGTGGGGAGAGGCAAGGAGAGAGTACAAGACACTAGAACTCTTCGCGAAAGTCGATAAGACGATCGCAAAGGAAGTAAAACCTAGAAAAGAACAGCGAGAAGTGAGTAGACAAAGTCGAGAAGGAGAGAAGAGAGTTGATCTTGAAGTAGGAGAGGAGGTAACGTGCGATGAAAACGACAAGTCGGGTGCCCTTATACTTAGGCCTAACCTCGAGAGTCGTTGAATCACACAGGAGCGAACAAGAGCGAACGAGAATAGAGGGGGAATCGACAATGCATTGACAACGCGAACACGACAACCTTTATACAGACGATCAGTACCTAAGGCAAACGCAATCCGAAATCGTTGAAGTCGAAACTTGTGAGAGACGAAATGTAAGGTGGGGGAAAGGTGAACGAGGAGTCGTAGGTAGGAGGGAGTCCGAGGGGTGAAAACACAAGGCAAACGCGAGGCAAGAAACACGAGTCACAAGTAAAGTAGGGTGTTCGGTGGGCATGGGCGCATGGCCAAACGACAGTGCCGGAGATATTGACGACGCGCACTACGAGTACAAAGGATGGTCAGAAAGAAGTAATATCAAGAGAAAACTGGGGCGCGCCTGTGCCCGAGACAGAGAGCGCGAACTAATTCGATCCGGGAAGAGAACGAGGCTTGAGGCACGACGATGCAAAGTCGATCGGCTGAGGGTGAAGACGTGGTTGAAGCGATAGAGGCAGAGAGAATAATGAAGGAATGAGGGGTGAAGGACGCATGGCGAGCTTGAGGCAGTCGGCGTCGCAGTTCGAGATGGGATTAAACCAACACTGGTAAGGCGTGGTGATCGAAAGACGTCCGACGGAGGCGGGAGAGACGGGAATACGATGAGGCAAGGAACGACGGCGAGATGGTGGAGAGAAAGAGAGATGGAGCGAGGCGAGATGAAGAGAATAAGGACGAGTAGGTGAGTTGGTGGTGATGGCTGAGATAAGGCGTGACGGGTGATGACTCAGCGGGAACTGAAGTGGGTGGAAATGGCCGGTTTCAGGCTCAAGGGCCGAGCTACCGTTACACCGTTAGCAATGCAGTGATGCAAAGTCATCTACCCTGCTCATGCTCAGATGGACATCCTCATGACTGACTGCTTGCACCTTTCCACCAGGTCCAGCATCCCAGCATTTCTAGTCTAGCATATTACAAATATTCTACAGGAGGGTAGGGGACAGGCCTCCAGATTAATTCTCTAGAGGACATAGTCAGAGCATGAAAATAATTATGTGAGCAATGCAAGCAGCAATGTGCCTGGCCGGCACCTCGGTGATCTGGAGAAAACTCTGGTCTGGAGAATTTTCTAGAGGCTCCAGATCCTACGGAAAGTCACCCAGTCAGACCTTTGACCAGGGTCAACTGACCCGGACTGACCCAGCTGACTATGACCCATTTGACTCCGAGTCAGGCTGACTTGTACAACACTGGACTCGGATGCCCCCAACTGTCCCAGCGTGATGAGAGCCAAATCCTCCTTGTCTGACGCCCTGCACTGCACTGTCTCTAGGATCGTTCTTCATAGACCTATTTTATGACCATTATTCTGTTCACACTTGTGTCCACGTCTACTTTGTGGATATCCTGCGACCATGTCTGTATCATAGATATACACTGCGAGAGGGAAAGGGCTGCCCTGCAGCATCCGACTGGACTCCGACAATATGCGGACAAAGGAAGATTCCATTCGTGCATCGGAAGCCGTTGAAGGATGCTAGGCCCGAGCTTAGTGATGGTAAGGTTCGGTTCTGAACCTTGGTTCAAACCTGAACCAGACCGGTCTGAACCCCAATTTCGGGTTCGGGTTCAGCTGTTGACCTGAACTGAACCAATGGTTCGGTTCAGGGTTCAGCAAATTCCTGAAACTGGAGAACCAGTTCTGAACCGGTTCTGAACCAATGAACCATTGAAAATATGCAAAAAATTTAGGCACTCAAACCAAAATCAAAAGTGTTCTATTTAGTGAATGGCATGGATTTATGTACCCGTGCAGGTTCAGCCCGGGAGTTTGGGCAGGTATGGGTACGACTCGGAGTACTGAATTTGTGACCCTCACGAAACCCATCCCCAGTGGTCACCGGTCACGGGTTTCGCCAGGCACGCAGGTCGCCGGACCGGACACTGCTGCAACATGTCAACAGACTGCCATTGTTTTCCGATGCTCACTGGCAGCACTCGTCGACTGCGTTCCTTGGCCCAGGGAACCCTCAATTTAAAGAAGCTAAGTGTTTTTCCTTTGTCTGACTGTCACGGCGCAGCCGGGACGCGGCCCGGAAGACGACGATTACGACCCGCAGCGCGAGAACGAAGTGCGTGCGGCGACGGCGGTGCTCGAACGCCTGCTCGGAGCGTGGGAATACGAGACGGATTACGTGCAGACGGCACGCGCAGTGAGCTCATACACCCCTCACCCGTCCACGCGCTACCAAGAACCCTGGGAATAGGGACCCCATATCGGCCGTCATGTGATCCCGGCACGTGACCTGCCTTGGAACATCGAAGAAGGATCCGGAAGAGCCCAGATGAGCTTGTGCCTGGGTTGGCTTGTGATTGTGAGTCCGGATGTGATCTGGCTGTGGACTTGGATGTGGGGCGCCTCTAGGCCCTTATCTCTTATCTCTTACCTCTGACTCATGCCATGAGGGCCTTACGCCATTGGCTTCTCGTATTAGGATTCGCGGCTGTGTATTAGGGTTTCGGATTTGGGCTGAGCTTGAAAGCTCCCCCTTGTAGTATAAGTAGAAGGCTTTGGACGCGTTAGAGTCCTTAGCTTTGATATCTTGTGTAATACCTTCCCCTTCGCCGGAGTTGGTTCTTAGGGCACAGAGTGTATAACAGCTTGATTCCTCACTGTCTCATCCCTTCCTTTGTCATCTTTGCTAGTTGGCTGGAGTTATTGCCACTACGCGTTCCGCTATAAGTTGTGCTTTATCCCCGCCGACTTCTATTATTCGACGATTGACTTGGGTCCTTGGACGGCGAATTCCCTTGGACGAAGCGAACAGGCGACGAGGTCACGTGACCTGGCAGACGTCTGGAAGGAACGTAACACTGACCCTTTTAGCTAACTAACTACTGTTTTCTAGGTTTCAAACACATTCTCGGCACTGCCTCCACCTCGCCTGCCATTGTCATCCGACGTGCTCGTCGACTGCATTCCTTGGCCCAGGGAACCCTCAATTTATAGCTAAGTGTTTTTCCTTTGTCTGATCCTTTTAGCTAACTACAATATTTTTATTTCTTTCTAGGTTCCAACCACGTTCTCGGTGCTGCCCCCACCTCGCCCTGTGCAGGCCTGTATTGCCACCACCACCTTTGGCTTGCAAGTGCCAATTCCACCTTCTTGCGGCACACAAGAGCTGCCATGCCCCACCGCGACACTACGACACTGGCATGGCGTGCAAGCCTTGCTACGACGACAGCGACACGGCGCATGGCGTGATGCAGACATCGACACGGCAGCGACACGGCACATGGCGCTACGACAGCGACACAGCGTGCGGCGTGACAAAGACAGTGACATGACGCCGCGGCGTGACGAAGACTGCGACACGGCACGTGGCGCTACGACAGCGACATAGCGCGTGGTACTACGACAACGACATGACGCCACGGCGTGACGAAGACAGTGACATGGCGCGTGGTGTGACGAAGACATCGACATGGTGCGTGGCATGACGAAGACATTGACACAGTGCGTGGCATGATGAAGACATCGACACAGTGCGTGGCATGATGAAGACATTGACACGGTGCGTGGCGTGACGAAGACATCGACACAGCATGTGGCACTACGACAGTGACACAGCGTGCGGTGCTACGACAGCGACATGACGCCGTGGCGTGACAAAGACAGTGACACGGCGCATGGCGTGACAAAGACATCGACACAGCGCGTGGTGTGACAAAGACATCGACATGGCGCATGGTGCTACGACAGCAACACAGCGCACGGTGCTATGACAGCGACACGACCCCACGGTGTGACGAAGACAGCGACACGGCGCTGCGGCATGGTGAAGACAATGACACAGCGCCGCAGTATGGCAAAGACGGCAACACTGTGCCGTGGCATGGCGAATACGGCGACACGGTGCCGTGGCCCTTAGTTTACAAGTCTATAGTCACTGTACTAGTAGTATACATGAGTTAATATAATATATTTGGGTATTTTGGGTGCACGGGTCGCAAGGGTGTAGAACCCTTGTGACGCTTGACTGACCCTTACCCCTCGCTGCAGGTAAGGGTTTCAACAGGTACAAAAAAAAACCCAAGGGTTACCTGGGCCACACACTAGGCTTTTGTTCAGGTTTGGTTCAGGTTCAACCCCTCCCCGAACCTGAACTGAACCATTGTGAACCTGAACCAATGGTTCAGTTCAGGGTTCGGCCTAGACCCCTGAACCAAACCAATGGTCCGGTTCGGGGTTCGGGAAAAAAGGTCAAAGAACCGAACCGAACCGAACCTTACCATCACTACCCGAGCTCAGCCCGCTAAACTCGACCAACCAACGTCGACCATACTAGAGCGATATGGGTTGCTTTTTCATGCGTGCATTGCCACCTGCTGGCGGCGTGCATCACTTCTCCATCGTCGAGTGTGGTGAATGCAATGCGGAAGTCGCTTCACACCCGGTCGCGCTGATTCAGAATCGCCCTGCAGTACCAAAGCCCCTTTTGGCGCACGCGTTAAGTTCAGGCTGGCCCTGCTGGTGGAGAGTGCATGAGAGTGCGTAGGACTGCGAACGTTGGTCACCCTCTGACCGCCGCTGATATGACTAGTGAACCTCAATTGGTTCTCTCGATCTTACGTCTTCACATATTACGTGCTGTAGTGGGCAGGTATGCTATCATAACCTTCTTATGCGCACCGTGATGCAACGTTAGAAGGAGCTGAAAAGAGGACGTAGAGATCATGCATTACGTGAGTGAAGACCAGTCTGGTTGGGGGACGATGAGCGTTGTGGTATATGTTCTCTGAGTCCCGCATACATTGATACATTGTCGACCACATCGACCCGATGTGGATAAACTTGAACATCTCTCGAATCACTGGCATACAAGCAGAGTCAGGTCGTAGCCCCTTCTACACGCAGAAATGATCATCGGACAATCATCACGGTCTGTAATGAAATAGACAATACATTGACTGACCCTCTACCTATCCGGTACCCCTAAGCTACCTACTCCTCACGACGTGCCCAGGTGCTCTTCGGAAGCTGCGTGGAGAAACCCAGCGTGACGCCCACCACACCAAGAAGCACAATGTATGCAAGTTTACCACCTAGAATGTTATGCGTCAGGGAGAACACAAATAGCAAATCCGCACCCAGTCCAACAACACTCAGAACCGAGTTCACCAAATGCGAAAGACCATAAATGGTGCTGAGAGACCGTTTGTTGGGAGCAGCAGACGAAACGTATATGTTCATTGTACCTGAGTAACCCATGAGCATTTGCGTGAATAAAGGTGCATAGGGTAAAAACATACCATGCCCCATATCTAAAATGCACAATGATGATAGCTGCAAAATGATGAGCATCCATACAGCCATATTTGGGCCCCCGCCGGCCACCACGGCTAGGTTTTCGAAGGGGAAGATAGCATAGATCACGGCACACGATGTGATGCTGAAGAAGAAGACGCACCGCGAGCCAAAACGGCTGACGAAGTGCGAAAAGAAAGATAATTGAAAGAAGCCACCCATGCCCCCATACAAAGTAGTGTTGGGGAAGTTCAGTTCGGTTCGGTTTGGGCCAGTTTTGGCCAAACCGGAAACCGAACCATTTAATTTTCACCAAACCAAACCCAAACCGCTTCAAACCGTTCCAAACCATTCCAAACCGATTAAAAAAGGGTGTTTTAAATTGCTTCTTAATCGGTTTGGTTTGGTTCAAACCGAGTTCAAACCGAGTTTAAACCAGTTAAGACCTGGTTTAAACTTAATTTGACACCAAAAACATGAAATAATTTTAATAATAATAAATTTAACCATTTATTTTGGTTCAAACACAGTCAAACTTGGTTCAAACTTGGTTTGAACTCAGTTTGAACCAAACCAAACCATTTAAGGACAAAATATAAAATAATTTTTAATAATTTTTCTTAATCGGTTTGGAACGGTTTGGCATCGGTTTGGGGGTCCCAAACCCCAAACCGAACCATTCGGTTTATTTTCAGAATTTTCCAAACCCAAACTGATTAAACGGTTTGGGTTCGGTTCAAACCGAGTTTGGATCGGTCTGGGACCGAACTTCCCCAACACTAGTACAAAGACAACCACAAACCGATGGATGCTGGACTCAGGCCAAGTCCACCATACTCGACCGGTGTCGACCATACAAGCGGAATATAAGACATCACTACAGCCTCGAGGAACGCAAGCATCGCGTAATTGATAAGAGTGACAACAACTGGCTTGGTGAGTACAGAGCGTAGTGGCGGTGGCTTCTCTGGTTCATTGAGATCTGGAACATCGCTCGCTTCTCCTTCAGGAGTATCAGAGTTACGCCTTGCCTGCCGGGGCTTCCCTGGTGGCCTCAAATTTATAGTCTGGGATATGTCATGATACCACTCACTTCAAAGAGCAGGAAAAAAACGAACCTCTTCCAGATACAATGCCGTGAGGACGAATGAAAGGCATGTAAACATAGCGGCTACGAGACATGGCAGGAAGTATGGGTAGTCCACCCAGAAAGGGTGGGAAAATATATGCGGCCAGCGATCTTGTGGCCGTGATAGGCCACCACCAATCAAGGGACTAGTTAAGGAATCCGGTGAATCAGCTCAAAATTGAGAGAAAGCAGAACAAAACAACGAACCCAATCATATATCCGAGTGACCAAGCCACCGGTGGCATTGAAAATCCTTGGGCAACATTCGTCTCGTCCGTGAGTTCAGCTATCATACTTTTGATGACGCCGTAGTATCCCCTCATCGCGCTGTGCAAGCACCGGCTGTGATCCCCAGGTCAGTCAGTGGATATCATTCAATGTGCATAGAAAAGGTACCTTAAGGCAAGCACCCAGAAGGAACGGGACAAACCAAACAGGAGAATCGAAAGAGTTATGCCCACGAGGGAGGACAGCAGAATAGGCTTGTGCCCAACGTGATCGGACAGTCGATTCCACTGGAGTGAGGTGGTGGCATCACCCGCATAACAAATAGACGTCTGTCGTGCAGTTCGGTGCATATCCCGCTCTGTGAGAAAAGTAAGACGTACTATTATCCCCGTGTAGTACCCAACCTTCCGTGCATCACCACCGACCTCTGGGAGCTCTCTCACGAGCTTGAAACAGTGTTCAGCACCGATAGGTAGGTCAAACAGTGACCTGTACCTGGTTGAGGTAAGGACTTATGGAGTGGGAGAGGATGGAGTCGGCGAGCCATGCTGTGAGGAGGATGCAGATCTGGGCCGTTGGTAGCAGTGTCCGAATCAGATTCAAGTCAGGTGGAACTTCTTGGCTTGGGAGGAAAGGTGCCTCCTCATCAGGTACCTGGTCGTCTTCAAACCTTGTGAGAGGCATTGATTCTGGTATGGGTGGTTGAGACAATGAGTTTCGGCCACCACAGATGGATGTGTGCGATCTTCTGCTGGTGCCAGGTGGAAGTAAGGGAAGAAGCACCACACCATCTCGGAAGATCGGATTCGTTAGGCATGGGAAAAAGGTTTTCTGAGGACCTGTCTTGGTGACTGCCACTTAGACCGTCATCGCCGCATTGGGCACCGTGTCGTGGGTGTTCTCATGCTAACGTCTTCAGAGGTCAGTCATGCAGGTTACGGTATTCGGCCCGTATCTTGCCGCACATCAGTATTAAACCCTTACTAAGCGGGATTTGCCGGGTCGGCAATAAAAGCTTGAATAGCTTGAATCTCCAATCCTCCTCTGTATCCGGAATGTCGACTTCTGAATCTGCGTCCGAGGGTGACTCATTTTCATTGCTGTAGCGTTTACCACGAACGCTTGCCTGACTTAGGCTTCGGAGGGAGTGGCGATCCTCTTGGTCACATAGTTGCGGTTAACCCTGGCTTGGGGGAAGTCGACTGGGTGTACTTGTAGTGCCCCGTTACGGTCTTCGTAACCGTGTAAGTCGTCGCCTAGGGGTAGTAGAAGCGGAGGGGCGGCGACTATGCGGAGATCGTTCCAAGTGTCGTGATCGACCACGTAGAGGAAAGTGTAAGGGGTGGCGACACGTGGGTTGAGGTACAGGTAGATGCGGTGACAAGTGCTGCCAACGGGATAGTTGTCCACTATGTACGAGGGACTAAGTCACGAGGGATCCCTTGGTCTAAGAGGGATATGTCGGACAACTCACTTCAAGGGGGAGGACCCTATAGAGCGGAGAACTGGTAGTGGTATTGGAAGAAGACCAAGATGTCGTTCTTGGTCTTCACAGTACTCTACTTATACAGATACGCACGGGCTTTCAAGCGCCGCTCCAAGAAGTGCTAGCCAATAGCGTAAGTAGAGCAAACCCTAATACAGCTATCCTAGCATGAGTCATGATCCGATCCGTTATCGTACACAATCACATACGCCGGAGCTTACCCGGCTGACTGATCCAATAAGTCCATGACGATGTACTGCTGACGCGGTGTCATACCCTTGACGTCAGTGTTCACTTCCGGGCCGAACGTAACATCACCCCCTTCTCAGGATCGGGCCCCAGACCGACCCCGTATGATCTCCTCTCTGAGCAACGCGATGCGCCGGCCTTCCTCTACTCCCGGACGATAGGAGTCGCGCTCGTCCTCGATACGCTTGATGGCGTTGGCGCGCTGTAAGCGGAGCACGCACTGGCGGCACATGCTTCCAAGCCTGTCCAGCTCGGCGATCTTCTTCTTCAACTCCTCCTCCTTGGCCTCGTAGCCCGCTTGCAGGCACCGGTACCGGTGTACCTCGGCCGTAACTGTCAGGTCGCTCATGGCCATGCAGGCCTGGTCGACCGACTGTCGGTATGCGCTGTTCTGGTCTAGAAAGACCAGGTCGTCATTGGTGTAGGTGGGAGTGGGCTCGTCGTATTGGGGCTCGGCATGCACCGACTTGCCGTACTGCTGGTCGCTGCCTCGTCGATAGGCGAGGACAAAGGGGTCCGCCGTAAAGACGAGCTGCGTATACCGAGCTGGGTGCAATTGGCCCTGAGCGTCGCGTATCTGGAAGGGGATGAAGTGGACTCCCCTGTTGTGTTTGTACCCGACCGGTGGCGGTGTCTCCACCCGCTGTCGGGAAACTGGACTGTGTTCCTCTGCACGGTAGAGGCGCCGCTTCTCAGATCGTTGACTCGGCGGCAAGACCATCGGCTCTCCGTCTGTGGTGCATAGCGGCGGGGTTTCGTCGTGAGTAGTGGTGAGGTGAGTCCCATACGTGAGGTGATCGTTGAGGGGGCAATGCTCCTCCGACAGGTACCGGTTGTGTGCTCGATCTTCTTGTACCTGAGTCTGGTCTTGACGGGACGGAGGTCGTGTCGGAACATAGCCTTGCGGAGACGAGCTGCGTGTGCTGACTGCTGTAGGTGTTGGCGAAGGAATAAGGGATGAAACGGGGGTAATTGGGCGACTGGGGCTTGGTTGAAGGGACTCGGGAAGCGACATGGGTGACGGTGGCGCGTTCTGGATGATGACAGTGGGCTGGACTGAGATGGGGAGTAGGTCGTCGAGGACATAGTGGACTTGGACTGGGGAGTAGGACATGAGTAAGTGGGAGTATGTGAGTGGGAGATGGGGACGTCTCTTGGGAATGTCCTGTGCTTATATGCACTTCTCGAGCGGGGTTTGAATGTTTGAATTTCCGAATGGCTTCGTCAGCGAAGACGTCATCCTTCGAGACCCACTGGTTATCGGAGTCAGGGTATCCACGCCACTTGACCAAATACTGTAGTTTCTTTGTTCTGCCGAAGCGCCGTGAGTCTAGAATCTTCTCGACCTCGTATTCTTCTTCGCCATCAATCAAATCTGGCGGCGGGCGCTGATAGTTGGGGCCATGTGTGGGAGTTTCGCGATAAGGAGTCAGGAGGTCCGTGTGGAACACTGGGTGGATGCTCCACTGCGTGGGAAGTTCTAGGCGATAGTTGACTGCGGACATCACCTGAGTGACCTTGAACGGGCCATGTCGTCTGGGCGCAAGCTTTGTGGTTGGCTGGTTGGTACGTAGGTGGCACCCTTCGAGCCATACGAGGTCCCCTATTTGGTATCTGGGCGTATCTTTGTGTTTGATCCACCCCTGCTGCGCTTTGATCATCAGTTCCTGGGCGCGCGTTCTAGCCTCTTGGAATTGTTTGATGCGGAGTGCCACCTGTGGTATAGGGGAGGGGCGATCGGTCCAATCAGCGCGAGGGTTATAGCCCATGAGGATGTTAAATGGGGACTCCCTAGTGGATTCGTTGGGCCAGTTGTTGTGTGTGAACTCTGCCATGGGTAGGTAGCGTGTCCAGTCGTCTTGCCTCTCGTTGACCCAAAACCGTAGGTATTGTTCTAGCCATTGGTTGGTGCGTTCCGATTGTCCGTCCGTTCGTGGGTGATAGGCCGTGGATATGTTTTGTTCGATGCCTAAGATTTTGCACAGCTCCCGTGTGAACTTTGACGCGAATCTGGGGTCTCGATCGCTGATAATGCGCGCTGGCAGTCCGAATCGGGTAAAAACGTGTTTCACGTACAGGGCCGCAGTTCCTTCTGCGCTTATTTCTTCCAGGCAAGGGATGAATATTGCCGCTTTGGAGCAGTCGTGGTCTGTTACTGTCAGTATGGAGTTGCAGCCGTCCGCTTCCGGTAGTTTGGTGATGAAATCCAGGGCTATGGTTTCGAATGGCATTGCTTCCTTTCTGGGGAAGATGGGCTGTAGTGGTGTGCGTGTGGGTCGGTTGTTGACTTTGATCCGTTGACAGTCGGCGCAACCTTTGACATAGTCTTGCGTTTCTTGTCGAAGACCTGGCCACCAGTAATATCGTTCTACCATCTTGATTGTCCGGTTGATTCCGGGGTGGCCGTGGACTGGTGGGTCGTGGTGTGCTCGTATGATGCGCTGTCGTTCGTGTGCGTCTCCCGTGACTACGCGTCGTCCATCTTTGTACCATGTGCCTTCAATCTTTTTCAACTTGTGGGGGTCTACCCATCGCTTTACCATAGTTTCGTCTTGGGTGTATACCGGGTTGGTGGGTTCCATTTCCGTAACATTGATGGTGCGTTGCATGCGTGTTGGGTCGTCCGTTGTGTCGATTTCAGTGGCTCTGACGAACACATGATCTGGGAGTACCGTGATTTGTTCATTGTCGTGTTCTCCTTGGTCGTAGTCTGGTCGTCTTGACAGTGCGTCTGCACGTCCGTTGGCTGTTCCTTTGATGTGGTGAATTTCTATGTCGTATTCTGCCAGTTCTAGTACTTCCCTTGCTATGCGGCGACTGATCTTTTGGGGATGTCTCCAGTATTGTAAGTTCATGTGGTCGGAGAAGACCTTGACTTTGTGTGGTGATCCAGCAAGGTATTGTCTCCAGTTTCGCAATGCTTTTACAATGGCTAGGAGTTCCAAGTCATAAATGTCGTAGTTTCTTTCCGCTGCGTTGAGGGTGTTTGAGTAGAATGCGATCGGGTGTCGTTTGTTGTCCGTTCCCTTTTGGAGGAGTACTGCTCCTATCGCGTATCCAGATGCGTCAACCTCCAGTTCGAACTGCTTGTCTAGTTCCGGGTGTTTGAGTACAGGTTCTTCGGTTACCAGCGCTTTGAGTTTGTCGAATGCCTGCTATTGTTCCGTTCCCCATTGCCAGTCGGTGTCTTTGCGCGTGAGTTTGTTGAGTGGTCGTGCATGTGTGGCGAAGTTTCGGATGAAAGCACGGTAAAAGTTGCAAAAACCTAGGAAGGATCGCACCTGTTTGACGGTTTTTGGTATGGGCCAATCTGTTATGCCGGAAATTTTGACGGGGGTCCATGCGAATCACCCCCTTTTCAATGATTACCCCCAGGTAATCGAGGGAAGAAGAGTGAAAGGTGCATTTTTCGAGCTTAAGGTAAAGGTCGTGCTGTTCTAGTAGATCCAAGATGTCGTGTACCGCTTCGGCGTGTGCTTGTTCCATGGTTGATGTTGCGATGCCGATGTCGTCCATGTAGACTCGGATGATGGTTCCCTTTTTCTCGTGATGGTCGATAAGGGGTTGGCATATGGCGTTCATCATTTCCTGGAAGGTGGATGGGGAGTTGGTCATGCCGAAATACATTACTACTGGTTCGAAGAAACCATATTTGGTTTTGAACGCTGCCTTGTACTGGTCGCCGTCTTTTACCAGGATGTTGTTGTATCCCTGCCGAACATCGAACTTGGAGAATATCCATCCTGAGCTGAGGCTTGCAATGAGTTCCGGTATGAGGGGGAGTGGATACTGGTTGCGTATGGTCCATTTGTTGAGTGTCCTGTAGTCCTGCACCGGGCGTAGTTTTCCGTCCTTCTTTTTCACGAAGAAGAATGGGGATGTGTACGGGGATTTAGAGGGGTGTATATATCCTTTTACTAGTTGTTCATCCAGGAATTCCCGTAGTGCTTTGTCTTCTGCTTGGTTTACGGGGTATATTTTGCAGTCGAATGAGTCGGGTGCTTCGGGTTTGAGTTCGATGGCGTGGTCCCATGGTCTGGAAGGTGGGAGACGTTGGGATTCTTCCTCACTGAACACCTTGGCGTGCCTCTTGTATTCCTCGGGTATCTCTTTTTTCTCCGTGTATTGTTGTGCCGCTATTGCCATGTCTGTTGCCGTTGTTCGTAGGTGTACTGGTAGGGATTGTTCTTCCAGTTTGCGGAAGGCTTGCTGTTTGTTCTCTTCCTTGATTTCTACTATTAGTCGTCGGAGTTCTGTGAGTCCAAACAGTTTAAGTGGGTTGGTGGTGCGGATGACGATGGGGTATTGTTTGGTGTCGAGGGTGGCGGTTGCCCATTGGATTCTAGGCTGAAAGGTTGCGAGCCATGGGTACCCCAATATGAGGTCTTCTCCTCCTACATTGGTAACTAGGAAACGGATATCCTTGAGCTTTCCGTCAGTTTGTACGTTTAGGTCGACACAGTGGGTGATTTTCCCTCCTTTGTTGTGTGTTCCGTCTATATTCCAGATGTTGCGGGGACGTTCTAGTATTTTGGTTCCCAGATGCATCCGTTTGACGAAGTCCAGATGTATGAAGTTGTCGGTGGCTCCGGAGTCCACTAGTGCTTTTCTTTCGGCCATGAAGTTACTCGTGCGGATCGAAACTGGAACATGCATAGATCGATAGCACGTTATGAACGACGAGTTACAATTGACTGCCCTCACCCAGGCCGTTGGGTTCAGGCGCTTGGAAAATCCTGGCTCCCTGCCATATTTCTGGCGAACATTTCTCTCCCTTCCTCTGGTAGTTCTGCAATCCTCCCCATAATGTCCTCCACCTGTTGTGCTGATGTGGTTCCACGATTAGCTTGTACGGGTTCGTCGAGGTCAATGAGGGGTTCCCCTATGACGCTCTGTGGAGCGGTGGGTACTTCCTCGATGTACGCGCTTCTGCCTTGGGGTGGTCCTTGATGTGCTTGGCGTGGTTGCTGGCATTCTCGTGAGAAGTGGCCTTTCTTTCCACAGTTATAGCAGGTTACATCCCTTGTGTTAAAGACGCCTCGTCCTCCTCTTCCTCTGGCGAGGAATCCTCCACGAGGGGGGAAGGGGGGTCTTCCCTGCGTGTAGTTTCTCCACTCCTGAGGGTTGTTTGGGTTTGCCTCTTCGGATCCCGCGACTCTAGCGCGGACTCTTCCTGGTGTGGTGTCCATTGCGTCGGGATGGTTGCGGTACTGCTGCCATCCCTGGTTCTGCCTTTGAGGGGGTTGAAACCTTGCGGGTTGTTGTTGTTGTTTGGGGCGCTGGGTCAGCTGCCTCCCGAACCCGTCCACTCGTGCTTTCATATGAAGGTAGCGTTTCTGTTGTTCGATGAGGGCGGTCTTCCACTGGTGGTACGTTACTGGACTGTGGAATTGGTATGCGTTGCGGTATAGATCGAGGGGTACACCTCTGGTGAATTTGTCGAGTACCAGGGGGTCGTCCAGGTGGTAGTCAGCCTGTCGAACGAGTTTTTCGAAAGAGGTCACGTAGCTGTCAATGTCTCCTCCCGCCATTTTGAATCCTTTGTCTAGCTCTAGCCTGGCACGTTCTTGTTCCATGTTGTCCCGGAACTGTCGTTTGAAGGCAAGTTCTACTGCGCTCCATACCCATGGGTCAGTTCTGTCTGGCCTTGTTTCAATCCATCTCTGGGTCTCTGCAGTCCATTCGTCGACGAGGGGGCCTTGGATGTAGGTGAGGAACATCATTCCTTTGATGTAGGGACTTTGCAGGCTTCGGTTGGCTATGTTTACTTGGGCGAACCTGTTCCATTGGGATAGGAATGCTTGTGCTTTGTCTCGGTCACCCGTGAATATGGGTGGTTCCTTGCCGATGAATCTGTCGGTGAGATGGGGAATGTCTGCGAACCCGGGGTGTGGGATGCCTGCTGTGTCTCCTCCTCCTCCGTTGCCTCCATTTCCGTCGTCTCCTCCTCCTGGGTTATCCTCTGGGTCTCCGCCAGGTGGGTTTGCTTCGGGTTGTCGTGGTTGGTCTTGTGGGGTGAAGAGGGCTGTTCTGATCTGGGTAGGTGCTTGGGTGATTGTGGACGTCATGACTGGGATAGACTTAGCGATATTTTCCAGTGCTAGTTCTTCTGCTTCATCTTGGTGGATGTAGATGTCCTCGGGGTTACTTGCGAGTGATGGGGATGGTGCTGGTGTTTTTGGTGTGGGGGATCGTGCTGGTTCCTCGTATTGTCCGTCGATGAGGCCCCACTGATCTCTGGTGACTACGTTGCTGGCTAAGATGTCAAGGCGGAGTCCTCCTCCTGCGGGTCGGAGTACTTTGTATTTGTTGTGGAGGTCGTCCCAGCGGATTTCCGTCCAGCAAGTATTTTCGAAGTTGAACTCTACTGGGATGATGTGTCGGTTGCCTGATCGGTCAAAATAATCGGTGACGTAGCCTGGTATTTCCGCGTCGTCCTTCCAAAATGCGGCTTCTAGATATCTCTTGGGTACGTTTCGTTCTCCTCGTCTATCAATGTGATATGGTCTGAATGGGACCCAGTAGTCCTTGGTTGTCTTGGTAGGATTGGCCATGGTTGGGATCTTGGTCTTAATGTAGCGTTTACCACGAACGCTTGCCTGACTTAGGCTTCGGAGGGAGTGGCGATCCTCTTGGTCACGTAGTTGCGGTTAACCCTGGCTTGGGGGAAGTCGACTGGGTGTACTTGTAGTGCCCCGTTATGGTCTTCGTAACCGTGTAAGTCGTCGCCTAGGGGTAGTAGAAGCGGAGGGGCGGCGACTATGCGGAGATCGTTCCAAGTGTCGTGATCGACCACGTAGAGGAAAGTGTAAGGGGTGGCGACACGTGGGTTGAGGTACAGGTAGATGCGGTGACAAGTGCTGCCAACGGGATAGTTGTCCACTATGTACGAGGGACTAAGTCACGAGGGATCCCTTGGTCTAAGAGGGATATGTCGGACAACTCACTTCAAGGGGGAGGACCCTATAGAGCGGAGAACTGGTAGTGGTATTGGAAGAAGACCAAGATGTCGTTCTTGGTCTTCGCAGTACTCTACTTATACAGATACGCGCGGGCTTTCAAGCGCCGCTCCAAGAAGTGCTAGCCAATAGCGTAAGTAGAGCAAACCCTAATACAGCTATCCTAGCATGAGTCATGATCCGATCCGTTATCGTACACAATCACATACGCCGGAGCTTACCCGGCTGACTGATCCAATAAGTCCATGACGATGTACTGCTGACGCGGTGTCATACCCTTGACGTCAGTGTTCACTTCCGGGCCGAACGTAACAATTGCCATGTTCTAGAAATGCAGGTGAGGAATGGATGCGTCGAGAACCAGCCGAGACCAGTGGACCTATGTAATGTAGAGCTGCCTTGTCATTCCATCACCAGAGGAGTGCTCCCCATGTGCAGAGTAAAACAATGGAAGTGCCCATCAATAAGAAATGGCTGCAAGGGAGACGCGCCGTATGCAATCGCACGCCTCAAGCCCCTTGTCGACGCAGAATGATGGACTCCAAGTCCGGATGCGAGGGAAATACTCCTTGGGTCCCTGCAGCTCCACGATCACTGTCGATGGACCCGGAATCAATTCAAACGAGCAGAGTTGGGCCGTAACACATCCCCTTCTACATGGCTATGATCGCCGAGCGTTCACCACCACAGACTGAGACAAAATGTACAACATATCATTTGACACTCTATCTATAATACTCTATGGTAGCACCAGGCTACCTACTCCTCACGATGTGCCCAGGTGCTCTTCGGAAGCCGCGTGGAGACACCCAATTCAATGCACACCACACCAAGGAATACGACGTATGCAAATTTTCCGCCAAGGACGTTATGCATCAGGGAGAACGCAAATAGCCAGCCCGCAGCAACTTGTCCAACGGCACTCGTAACCAAGGTTGCCGCATGAGAAAGACCATACATGGTGCTGAGCGACCATTTGTTGGGAGCGGCAGATGATATGTAAATGTTCATTGCACCTGAATTGCCCCACACGTGCCATGAGTATCTGTGTGTGAGATTATGTGCACGAGGTAAAAACTTACTATATCCCATATTGAAAATGCACAATGACGACATCTGCAAAATGATGAGCAGCCATATGATGAAGTTTGGGCCACCATAGGCCACGACTACGTTTTCAAAGGGGAAGAGAGTATAGATCACGGTGCACGAAGCGATGCTGAGGATGAAGAACGGCGGAGATCAAACTGGCTGACGAAGTGCGAAAAGAAAACGAATTGGAAGAAGCCGCCCATGCCCCCATATACAGACAACACTAAGCCAATGGATGCCGGATCCAGGTTGAGCCCACCATACTCGACCAGCGTCGACCACACAAGCGGAATGTACACCGCCACTACAGCGCGTAATTGGCGATAGTAACAACAGCTGGCCTCGTGAGCACAGAGCGCAGCGACAGTGGCTTGTCCGATTCATTTGACGACATGTCGAGAGCTGGACTATCACCCGCTTCTCTCTGAAGACTATCAGAATTGGGGTTTGCAAGCCGGAGCCTCTCTGAGGGCCTCGAATCCAATGTCTAGGCAGCGTCATTGCGCAAACCCGCTTCAGAGAGCAAGAAAAGGACAAACCTCTTCTAAATACAATCCAGTAATGACGAGTGAAAGACATACAAATATAGCAGCTACGAGACATGGCAGGAAGTTTGGGTAGTCCGCCCAGAAAGGGTGGGAGAAAACATGTGGCCAGCGATCTTGTGGACTTGACAAGACACCACCGATCAATGGACTAAGGAATTTGGGAAGTCGGTTAGCGACTGAGAGAAAGCAGCATCCGACGGATTCAATCACACGTCCGAGGGACCATGCCACTTGTAGCATCGAAAATCCTTGTGCGACATTCGTCTCGTCCGTGAGTTCCGCTGTCATACTGTTCACAACGCCAATGTGTCCCGTCACCGCGCCGAGCAAGCACTGGCTGTGATCCTTGAATCAGTTGGTAGACATCACCCCTGAGGAGATGCATGGAGAAACACCTTAACACAAGCACCCAAAAGGAACGGGACAAACCGAACAGGAGAGCCGAAAGAGTCGTGCCCACAAGGTAGGACAAAAGGACGGGCTTGCGCCCGACATGGTCGGACAGTCGATTCCACTGGAACGAGGTGACAGCAATAGCCACATAATGAAGAGACACCTGTCAAGCAGTTTGGTTCACTTCTGCTCGTTTAGAGAAAGTAGCAAGATGCACTATGATCCCCGTGTAGTACCCAACTTTCCGTGCATCACCACCGACCTCCAGGAGCTCTCTCACGAGCTGAAACAGTGTTCAGCACCGATAGGTAGGCCTAACAGCGACCTGTACCTGGTTGAGGTATTAGAGGTAAGGACTTATGTGTTGATAAGTGACCCGCGCGCACTTAGCGGCTCGCATGGACACGCAGATAAAGAACTGCTTTAGATTAGATATACAGGACATGTAGATTAGATCATTATGATCATTACAATCTCGGACTTATTGTATTCTCTTATCTATGACATCACATGTACATGACATCATGGACTTCTCTAGACCGTCCTTGTACTATTGTCTTTGTACTTTCCTTTGTTCCCTTATCTTTATTGTGATGTCACTATGATATCATAGTCTGGACTTTTATTGTTCTATACGCCTTGTTCTCCAGAACAGCACATTCCTTTGTCTTCTTGTAGAACAATGCGCCTTGTATTTACTGTGACCTGTGTTACCACCGTCACCTCCTGTAGCAGTATAAGTAGAGTACCATGTACGCTCTGGCACCACACCAGTTCTCATCTGTTGTGTGCCAGACTCAAACTTTGCTTCACTTGCTTGATTACACTCTGTTGCTGCTTCCAGCCACTCTTGATATCTCACCACAGTCCTCTTGTCACTGTGAGTATCATCCCTTCATGTGGGCTGTTCTTCATTATGGAGTGGGAGAAAATGGACTCGGCGAGCCAGACTGTGAGGAGGATGGAGATCTGGGCCATCGGTAGCGGTGTCCGAGTTGGTTTCAAGTCAGGTGGAGGAATTTCTTGGTTCGTGAGGAAGGGTGTCTCATCAGGTCCATGGTCATCTTCAAACCTCGTGAGAGACATTGACTATAGGATCTGGTGCTCGAGACGATGAGTTTTGGTGTCCAAGCCTGAGGGTTATAGTTGTTGGATGTGTGCACTCTTCTACTGGTGGAGTAAGGGGAAAAGCATCACATTATCTCTGAGAAAGAAGTCAATCAGATTCGCTATCCTGAGAAAAAGGTTTTTCCGAGGACCTGATCGATGAACAGCGCACATGTAGGGATGATACTCACAGTGACAAGAGGACTGTGCTGAGATATCAAGAGTGGCTGGAAGCAGCAACAGAGTGTAGTCAAGCAAGTGAAGCAGAGTTTGAGTCTGGCACACAACAGATGAGAACTGGTGTTATTACAGAGGAGGAGACATACCTGGCACACAACAGATGAGAACTGGTGTGGTGCCAGAGCGTACAGGGTACTCTACTTATACTGCTACAGAGAGTGACATTGGTTAGTGTTGGGGGAGTTTGGTTTGGTTTGGTTTGGGGCCATTTTAGCCAAACTGGAAACCAAACTGATTAGATTTTGCCCAAACTGAACCCAAACTGAACCAAACTGCTCCAAACCATTCCAAATTGTTCCAAACCGGTTTAAACCGATTAAAATTAATCAGTTCAGTTCAGTTCAGTTTGGTTCAAACTCAGTTTAAACCACTTAAGGAACCACTTAAGACCTTGGTTTGAGGCAAAAACAATTGGTTTTGTTCAAATTCATCAATTGAGACTTTGTTTCAAATTATTTGAGACCAAAAACCATTGATTTTGGTTCAAATTTGGTTTAAACTCAGTTTGGTTTGGTTCAAACTGAGTTTGAACCAAACCAAACCATTTATTGAGCACTTATAAAATAATTTTTAATATTTTTTCTTAATTGGTTTGGTTTGGTTTGAACCAGGTTTGGGACCCCCAAACCAGAAACCAAACCATTCGGTTTGAGCCAGGATTCTCCAAACCCAAACCGTTTAAAATGGTTTGGGTCGGTCTGAGACCAAACTTCCCCAACACTAATGTTGGTAACAACAAGTCACAGTAAATACAAGGTGCATTGTTCTACATAGAGACAAAAGGAATGTACTGTTCTGGAGAACAAGGCGTATAGAACAATAAGAGTCCAGACTATGATATCATAGTGACATCACAATAAAGATAAGGGAACAAAGGGAAGTACAAAGACAATAGTACAAGGACGGTCTAGAGAAGTCCATGATGTCATGTACATGTGATGTCATAGATAAGAATACACAAGAAGTCCGAGATTGTAAAGATCACACTAATCTAATCTACATGTCCTGTATATCTAATCTAAAGCAGTCCATTATCTGCATGTCCATACGAGCCGCTAAGTGCACGCGGGTCACTTATCAACACTGATTTGGTGCCTGCCACTTGGACCGTCGTCACTGCATTGGCGCACCACGTTCGGCGCGTCGTGGGTTTTAGCTGGAGCTGTTAGTTACCCTGGATCTAGTACAGTAGACCAAACGCGTCATCGACCTCATGCGTTCGGCGCGCATCAAAATCGAGCAGTATTTGCCGCATCTGAATAAACAAAGCACGCACGACGACGCGAGCGATGGTTTCCCCAACTGTCGCTTATCTCACCTCAGCTGGCTTGAGGAATGATGCATGATGCACCGCGGTGGGCTGTCGCACGCCCCTATCCACATTGTGACGCGAGGCAAATCCTCCCAGTCTGAGGCCCCGCACTTAGACCTAGTTTATGCAGAACATACTCCGTCCACAATGACTCCACATTTGTCTACGCCTTTACTTTGTAGATAGCTTGCGACCGCGCCCGTATCGTAGACATACACAGTGGAGGGGAAAAAGACGCGGCGGCCGACAATATGCGGAAAAAGGAGGATGCCATTCGTGCATCGGGTGCTAGGCTCGAGCTCAGCCCGCCAAACTCGACTGACGTCGACCCGAGTAGAGTGATATGTGCTACTTTTGTCGTGCGTGTGTGGTCACCTGCTGTCAGTCATCGCTGGCGTGCATCGCTTCTCCATCGTCGAGTGCGGTGAATGCGATGCGGAAGTCGCTTCGCATCGGTCGCGCTGATTCAGAATCGCTCTGCAGTAACTTACAAAAGCCCCTTTTGTTCACATTGGCGCGTTTGAGTCCAGGATGGCCCTGCCGGTGGAGAATATCGTGCGTAGGACTGCGAGCGTTGGTCACCCTCTCAGGCTGACCGCAGCTGCCGCTGCTGACATGACTGGCGAACCTGGACTAGATTCTCGCGATCCTCGAATCACTGGTACACGAGCAGAGTCAGGTCGTAGCCCATCCCCTTCTGCACGCAGAAATGATCGTCGGACAATCATCATGGTCTATGACAAAACTATCTATCTGGTACCCATAAGCAACCTACTCCTCACGACGTGCCCAGGTGTTTTTCGGGAGCTGCGTGGAGAAACCCAGCGTGACGCCCACCACACCAAGAAGTACGACGTAAGCAAGTTTGCCACCTAGAACGTTATGCGTAAGGGAGAACGCAAATAGCCAATCCGCACCCGGTCCAACAACGCTCAGAACCGAGTTCACCAAATGCGAAAGACCATAAACGGTGCCGAGAGACCGTTTGTTGGGAGTAGCAGACGAAACGTACATGTTCATTGTACCTGAGTAATCCATGAGCATCTGCGTGAACAAAGGTGTATAGGGTAAAAACTTACCATACCCCATATCGAAAATGCACAATGACGACAGCTGCAAAATGATGAGCATCCATACAGCCATATTTGGGCCCCCACCGGCCACCACGGCTAGGTTTTCAAAGGGGAATATAACATAGATCACGGCGCACGATGCGATGCTGAAGACGAAGACGTGTCGCGAGCCAAAACGGCTGACGAAGTGCGAAAAGAAAGATAATTGAAAGAAGCCGCCCATGCCCCCGTACAAAGACAACCACAAGCCGATGGATGCCGGACTCAGGCCGAGTCCACCATACTCGACTGGCGTCGACCACACAAGCGGAATATAAGACATCACTACAGCCTCGAGGAACGCAAGCATCGCGTAATTGATAAGAGTGACAACAACTGGCTTGGTGAGTACAGAGCGTAGTGGCGGTGGCTTCTCTGGTTCATTGAGATCTGGAACATCGCTCGCTTCTCCCTCAGGAGTCTCAGAGTTACGCCTTGCCTGCTGGGGCTTCTCTGATGGCCTCAAATTTATAGTCTGGGATATGTCATGATACAACTCACTTCAAAGAGCAGGAAAAAAACGAACCTCTTCCAGATACAACGCTGTGAGGACGAATGAAAGGCATGTAAACATAGCGGCTACGAGACACGGCAGGAAGTATGGGTAGTCCGCCCAGAAAGGGTGGGAGAAGATATGCGGCCAGCGATCTTGTGGCCGTGATAAGCCACCACCGATCAGGGGACTAGTTAAGGAATCCGGTGAATCAGCTCAAAATTGAGAGAAAGCAAAACAAAACGACGAACCCAATCACATATCCGAGTGACCAAGCCACCGGTGGCATTGAAAATCCTCGGGCAACATTCGTCTCGTCCGTGAGTTCCGCTATCATACTTCTGATGACGCCGGAGTATCCCCTCATCGCGCCGTGCAAGCACCGGCTGCAATCTCAAGGTCAGTCAGTGGATATCATTCGATGTGCATAGAAAAGGCACCTTAAGGCAAGCGCCCAGAAGGAACGGGACAACCCAAACAGGAGAATCGAAAGAGTTATGCCCACGAGGGAGGACAGCAGAATAGGCTTCCGCCCAACGTGATCGGACAGTCGATTCCACTGGAGTGAGGTGGCGGCATCAGCCGCATAACGAATAGACGTCTGTCGTGCGGTTTGGTGCATATCCCGCTCTGTGAGAAAAGTAAGACGTACTATTATCCCCGTGTAGTACCCAACCTTCCGCGCATCACCACCGACCTCTGGGAGCTCTCTCACGAGCTTGAAACAGTGTTCAGCACCGATAGGTAGGTCAAACAGTGACCTGTACCTGGTTGAGGTAAGGACTTATGGAATGGGAGAGGATGGAGTCGGCGAGCCATGCTGTGAGGAGGATACAGATCTGGGCCGTTGGCAGCGGTGTCCGAATCAGATTCAAGTCAGGTGGAACTTCTTGGCTTGGGAGGAAAGGTGCCTCCTCATCAGGTACCTGGTCGTCTTCAAACCTCGTGAGAGGCATTGACTCTGGTACGGGTGGTTGAGACAATGAGTTTCGGTGTTCAAGTGATATAGCTGCCGGAACCACTCCACCACGGTGCGATCTTCTGCTGGTGGAAGTAAGGGAAGAAGCGCCACACCATCTCGGAAGATCGGATTCGTTAGGCATGAGAAAAAAGGTTTTCCGAGGACTTTTCTTGGTGACTGTCACCTAGACCGTCATCGCCGCATTGGGCACCGCGTCGTGGGTGTTCTCAGGCTAACGTAGCTTCAGAGGTCAGTCACTGGTCAGTCATTTGCAGTATTCGGCCCGTATCTTGCCGCGCATCAAATTGGAACCTTACTAAGCGGGATTTGCCGGATCAACAATGAACAACTCGAAAGCGAACTTGAAGCTTGAATAGCCCGAATCTCCAATCCTCCTCTGTATCCGGAATGTCGACGTCTGAATCTGCGTCCGAGGGTGACTCATTTTCATGGCCATGTTCTAGAAATGGGGGTGAGGAATGGATGCGTCGAGAACCAGCCGAGACCAGTGGACCTATTCGCTTTATTGTAATGTAGAGCTGCCTTGTCATTCCATCACCAGAGAAGTGTGCAGAGTAAAACAATGGAGGTGCCCATCAATATAAAATGGCTGCATAGAAGACGCGCCGTAGGCGGTCGCACGCCTCAAGCCCCCCGTCGACCCAGAATGATGAATTCCGGACGCGAGGGAAATACTCGAGCAGAGTCGGGCCGTAGCACATCCCCTTCGATGTGGCTATGATCGCTGGGCGGTCACCACCACAGACTGAGACAAAATGTACAATATATCATTTGACAGTCTATCTACAATACTATATGGCAGCACTAGGCCACCTACTCCTCAAGATGTGCCCAGGTATTCTTCGGTAGTTGCGTGGAGACACCCAACTCAATGCACACCACACCAAGGAATACGACGTATGCAAATTTTCCGCCAAGGACGTCATGCGTCAGGGAGAACGCAAATAGCCAGTCCGCAGCGACTTGTCCAACGGCGCTCATAACCGAGGTCACCACGTGCGAAAGACCATACACGGCGCCAAGAGACCGTTTGTTGGGAGCGGCAGATGAAATGTAAATGTTCATTGCACCTGACACGCGCCATGAGTATCTGCGTGTGAGATAATGTACACGAGGTAAAAACTTACTGTATCCCATATTGAAAACGCACAATGACGACATCTGCAAAGTGATGAGCAGCCATATGATGAAGTTTGGGCCACCATAGGCCACGACTACGTTTTCGAAGGGGAAGAGAGTATAGATCACGGCGCACGAAGCGATGCTGAGGATGAAGACACGGCGGAGATCAAAACGGCTGACGAAGTGCGGAAAGAAAACGAATTGGAAGAAGCCGCCCATGCCCCCATATACAGACAACACTAAGCCAATGGATGCCGGATCCAGGTTGAGCCCACCATACTCGACCGGCGTCGACCACACAAGCGGAATGTACACCGCCGCTCCAGCGCTGAGCATCGCGAACAGCGCGTAATTGGTGATAGTAACAACAGCTGGCCTCGTGAGCACAGAGCGCAGCGGCAGTGGCTTGTCCGATTCATTTGACGACATGTCGAGATCTGGACTATCACCCGTTTCTCTCTGAAGACTATCAGAGTTCGGGCTTGCAAGCCGGAGCCTCGATGAGGGCCTCGAATCCAATGTCTAGGCAGCATCATTGCACAAACCCGCTTCAGAGAGCAAGAAAAGGACAAACCTCTTCTAAATACAATCCAGTAATGATGAGTGAAAGACATACAAATATAGCAGCTACGAGACATGGCAGGAAGTATGTGTAGTCCGCCCAGAAAGGGTGAGAGAAAACATGTGGCCAGCGATCTTGTGGCCGTGAGAAGACACCACCGATCAGCGGACTAAGGAATTTGGGAAGTCGGTTAGCGACTGAGAGAAGGCAGCATCCGACGGACCCAATCACACCTCCAAGGGACCATGCCACTTGTAGCATCGAAAATCCTTGTGCGACATTCGTCTCGTCCGTGAGTTCCGCTGTCATACTGCTCACGACACCGACGTGTCCCGTCACCGCGCCGAGCAAGCATTGGCTGTGATCCTCGAGTCAGTTGGTATACATCACCCCTGAGAAGACGCATGGAAAAACACCTTAACACAAGCGCCCAGAAGGAGCGGGACAGACCGAACAGGAGAGTCGAAAGAATTGTTCCCACGAGGCAGGACAAAAGGACGGGCTTGCGTCCGACGTGGTCGGACAGTCGATTCCACTGGAACGAGGTGACAGCAATAGCCGCATAATGAAGAGACACCTGTCAAGCAGCTTGGTTCACTTCCGCTCGTTTAGAAAAAGTAGTAAGATGCACTATGATCCCCGTGTAGTACCCAACTTTCCGTGCATCACCACCGACCTCCGGGAGCTCTCTCACGAGCTAAAAAAAGTGTTCAGCACAGATAGGTAGGTCTAACAGCGATATGTACCTGGTTGAGGTAAGGACTCATGGAGTTGGAAAGGATGGACGCGGCGAGCCATGCTGTGAGGAGGATGCATATCTGGGCCGTTGGTAGTGGCGTCTGACTTGGATTCAAGTCCTCGTGGTTTGGGAGGAAAGGTGTCTCCTCATCGATTTCGTGATTGTCAAACCTTGTGAGAGACATTGACTACGATGAGTTTCGGCGCCCAATGGTCTATCGCTGCTGGTAGTATCACCAATTATGGACGTCTGCGAGTGGGGGTGAGGGGGGAAGCGTCCTGTCATCCCATCGAGTCATCACTGAGAAGTAAAAACCGGCCCTGAGGGAAAGAGTTCTCTGAAAGGAAATCCGCTGGCTTCTTTGGGTGACTGTCATCCCTGCATTGTGCATCTCCTAGTGAGTATACTGGCTATAATCACGGGATTCTCAGTTGTCACTGGTACTGGCATGGTCGCACTTATGATAGTATGAGTCGGACAGAGTTCATACACGGTCACGTGCAAAACCTAGATTGAGCGGTTCCAAGCGAGCGACTGTCATCCCGACTCAGGCCGCAGTTGGCCGATACTGCCACATTCTGATTGCAGAGCTCGCTGGTTGCCTTGGATCGAATACACCCTATCATTCATGTATGAATGCAAATTCCGATGCAAATGTTTGGTGACACTTGATCACCGCTTTCCCAGTATCATTTCTCAAACATTACTCTGTGCATAGTTATGGGATCATACGACCCAGGGTGATGGACGCGAGGTCAGGCCTGTCAGGACGTAGCCCATTCCTTTCTACACGTGGCTATGATCGTCGGACGGCCCAACGGTCACCACAGACCGCGACAAATGTAAAATACATCGACTGTCCGTCTATCTATCCGGTACCCTACTCCTCAGAGTCCTCGCGACGTGCCCAAGTATTCTTCGGAAGCTGCACGGAAACACCCAATGTAACGCACACCACACCCAGAAGCACGACATACGCAAGTTTGCCACCTAGGATGTTATGTGTCAGGGAGAACGCAAATAGCCAATCTGCACCCGGTCCAACGATACACAGAAACGAGGTCGCCATACGCGAAAGACCATACACGGTGCCGAGCGACCGTTTGTTGGGAGCGGCGGATGAAACGTACATGTTCATTGTACCTGAGTAACCGGACCCCACATACATCGTGAGTATTTGCGCGAGCCAAGGTGTATTGGGGAAAAACATACACCATCCCATATTGAAAATGCACAATGACAATAGCTGCAAAATAATGAGCATCCATACGACCAGATTTGGGCCACCGCTCGCCACAACGACCAAGTTTTCGAAAGGGAAGATAACATAGATCACGGCGCACGAAATGACGCTGAAAACGAAGACACGACGAGAGCCAAAACGGCTGATGAGGCGCGAAAAGAAAGCGAATTGAAAGATGCCGCCCATGCCCCCGTACAAAGATAACCACAAGCCAATGGATGCCGGATCCAGGTTAAGTCCACCATACCCGACTGGCGTCGACCACACAAGCGGAATGTAAGACGACACTACAGTGTCGAGGAACGCGAGCATCGCGTAATTGGCAACAGTGACGATAACTGGCTTGGTGAGCACAGAGCGTAGTGGCGGTGGCTTCTCTGGTTCATTGGGCTGCATGTCTAGATCTGGACTTTCACCCGCTTCTCCCTGAGTATCAGAATTACGCCTTGCATGCTGGGGTTTCTCCGAGGGCCTCAAATGTATCGTCTGGGAGATGACATTACAATAACCGCTTTAAAGAGCAGGAAAAGGACGAACCTCTTCCAGATATAATGCCGTAATGACAAGTGAGAGGCATGTAAAAGAGGCAGCTACGAGACACGGCAGGAAGTATGGGTAGTCCGCCCAGAAAGGGTGGGAGAATACATGCGGCCAGTGGTCTTGTGGTCTTGATAAGCTACCACCGATCAAGGGACTAAAGTAATCTGGCAAGTCGGCTCAAAGTCGAGAGAAGCAGGACGAAACGACGAACCCAATCACAGTTCCGAGTGACCAAGCCACCGGTGGTATTGAAAATCCTAGGGCAACATTCGTCTCGTCCGTGAGTTCCGCTATCATACTTTTCATAACACCGGAGTGTCCCCTCATCGCGCCTTGCAAGCACCGGCTGTAATTTCAAATCAGTCAATGTCCAGGACATCACTCCTGAAGGCGTGGAAAAGCACCTTAACACAAGCGCCCAGAAGGAACGAGACAAGCCAAACAGAAGAACGGCAAGAGTAGCCCCCACAAGGGAGGAAAAAAGAATAGGCTTGCGTCCGACGTGGTCGGACAAACGATTCCACTGGAGTGACGTTGCAGCATCAGCCGCGTAACGAAGAGACGTCTATCATGCAGTTTGGTCCATGTCCGCTCTGTCAGAAAAGCAAGACGCACTATTATTGCCGTGTAGTATCCAACTTTCCGTGCGTCACCACCGACTTCCGGGAGCTCTCTCACGAGCTGAAAACAGTGTTCAGCACTAATAGGTAGGTCTGACAAGTAACCTGTACCTGGTTGAAGTAAGGACTCATAGAGTTAAAGAGGATGGAGTCGGCGAGCCATGCTGTGAGGAGGATGCAAATCTGGGCAGTTGGTAGGGGCGTCCGAGTCGGTATCAAGTCTGAATCTTGGCTTGGGAGGAAAGGTGTCTCCTCCTCATCAGACACATGGTCGTCGTCAAACCTCGTGAGAGACATTGGCTATGAGATCGGGTACTCGAGACAACGAGTTACGGTATCCAAGGGTTATAGCTGATGGACCACTCCGCCACTGATGGATTTCAAGTTCTTCCGTTGGTGGAAGTGACTCAAGTGAGGATCGCTATCCCTGAGAAAAAGGGCGGTGCCTGTCACTTGGACCGTCAGCGCCGCATCGGGGCAGCGCGTCGTGGTCCGTGGGTGTTCCAGAACCCAGACTTCCAGTTGTTTGTTGCGAATGACACGTAACAAAGTTTACAATTTGAAATTTGAAATCTCACGCCGCATCAGTATGTAAGCAAACCACGATGACGCCCAAAATTTTGTACAGTAGAACTTGAATCTCGGCAACTCTGTCTCTTATCTTCGATGCATACCTCGAGCTAGAAGAAAAACGCGGTAGTCGCATGCCCTCTGTCGACTTTCGGTTACCCCCCACGTGACCTTGAAATCCTCCCTGGGTACTACACCACACTGCACAGTACGATCGTTCTCCTTAGACCTACACAGCGGGAGGGGGGGAAGCAAGGGAAAAAGACGCGCTGCGGCGTCCGACAATATGTGGACGAAGGAGGATGCCGCCAATGCCCACTATTCGTACATCCGGAGTACGTGCCCAGACATCCACAATTTGAAGACCGTCGATGGATACCAGGCTCGGGCTCAGCTTGCCCAACTCGACTTACGTCGGCCAGACCAGAGTGATATGTACTACTGTTGATGTACGTGTATAGTCACCTGCTGACGTTCATCGTGGTGTACATCCCTTATCCTGGTCCACCGTCGGGTGCATGATAGCCAAGCGTAATTCATGTCACACCCGATCGCGTTGATTCGCAATCATTCTGTGGTACTGTAGCGAGCAATAGACGTTGACCCGAGAGGAAGAGTAGATAAAAGTAGTATATAAAAGTCGTAGAGAGGCGGCCGCGCCGAAGAGATAACACAGAACACCGAAATGCGGAGGCAGCGGCGGAGACGGAGACACGGACACAGACGCAGACGCAGATCGTTAACATATCGTTTCGAGCCTAGGAAGACCATGTCCTTACAGTACCAAAGCCCTTTTGTTTATGTGTGGTGCACACTTTCGAGTCCAGGCTGCCCTGCAGGCGGAGGATATTGTACGTATTAAGTAGGACCGCGAGCGTTTTGACCACAGCTGCCTTTACCGTTTCTGCTGGTGAACCTAGACTATATTATCTGGATCTACATCTTCGAGAATAACCTGCCGGAGTGGGCATTACATGGAGGGCCTTCTCATGTGCACTGCGATGCGATGTTAGAAGAAGTCAAGAAGAGGACGTCAACCACAGACCTTGAATAATCTAAGGAGTGAAGACAATGAGCGTTGTAGTACTTGAATCAATAGCACACAAGCAGAGTAAGGTCGTAGCGCATCGCCTGACATAATCGTCGAACAGTCATCAAAGTCTGCAGCACAGCAACACTACAGCAACTCTCCGTCTATCTATCTGGTACCTCTCAGCTACCTAGTCCTTACGAAGTGCCCAGGCATTCTTCGGAAGTTGCGTGGACAGTCCCAACGCAACGCCCACCACACCAAGAAGCACGACGTACGCAAATCTTCCACCGAGAACGTTATGCGTCAGGGAGAACGCGAATAGCCAGTCGGCAGAAGCCGGTCCAACAGCGTTCTGAATCGAGGTCGCCACCTGCGAAAGACCATACGCAGCGCCGAGCGACCGTTTGTTGGGAGCGGCGGATGAGGTGTACATGTAAATTGCACCTGCCCCATGTGTGTCATGAGTAGAGTATCTGCGTGGGCGGAGGGAATAAAAAACCGACCGAATCCCATATCAAAAATGCAAAATGATAACAGCTGCAAAATTATGAGCAGCCATACAACTGGATTTGGGCCACCGCCAACCACCACGGCTAAGTTTTCGAACGGGAAGAGAACATAGACCACGGCGCACGAGACGAGGCTGAAAACGAAGACACGCCGCAGGCCAAAACGGCTGACAAAGTGCGAGAAGAAAATGAACTGAAAGATGCCATCCATGACCCCGTACAAAGATAACCACAAGCCAATGGATGCTGGACTCAAATTGAGTCCGCCATACTCGACCGGCGTTGACCACACGAGTGGAATGTACGCCGATGCCATAGAGTCGATAAGCGCGAGCATCGCGTAATTGGCAATGGTAATGATGACTGGCTTCGTGAGCACAGCGCGTAGTGGAAGTGGCTTTTCCAGATCCGGACTATCGCCGGCTTCTCCCTGAGTATCAGAGTTGGGTCTCGGAAGCTGGAGCCTTGAGGGCCTAGAATTCAATGTCTGGGAGAGGTCATTGCACAACCCACTTCAAAGAGAAGTGAAGAACAAACCTCTTCCAAATACAATGCCGTAATGACGAATGAAAAGCAGGTGAAAGTAGCGGCTACGAGACATGGGAAGAAGTAGGGATAGTCCGCCCAGAATGGGTGGGAGAATACATGTGGCCAGCGATCTTGCGGCCGTGACAAGACACCACCGACCAAGGGACTGAAGGAATCAAGAAGTCAGCTAGAAAACGAGAAAAAGCAAGACAATACGACGAACCCGATCACATATCCAAGCGACCAAGCCACTGGTGGCATCGAAAACCCTCGGGCAACATTCGTCTCGTCCGTCAGTTCCGCTATCGTACTAATCACGGCGCCAACATGTCCCTTCATTGCGCCGTGTAAGCACCGGCTGTGATCCCCAAGTCAGTGAGTTGATATCGCCGCTAGGGGTGTGCATAGAGAAACACCTTAAGACAAGCGCCCAGAAGGAATGGGACAAACCAAATAGAAGAATGGAGAGTGATGTGCCCACGAGGCAGGACAAAAGGACAGGCTTGCGTCCGACGTGGTCGGACAAGCGATTCCACTGGAACGAGGTGACAGCAATAGCCGCATAATGAAGAGACACCTAACAAGCAGTTTGGTCGTCCACATCCACTCCTTTCGAGAGAGTAAGGCGCACGATTATCCCTGTGTAGTACCCAACTTTCCGCACATCACCACCGACATCCGGGAGCTCTCTCACGAGCTGAAAACAGTGTTCAGCACCGAGAGGCAGAGCTGAAAGCGTACTGAACCTGGTTGAGGTAGGGACTTATTGACTGGGATATGATAGACTCCGCAAGCCATGCTGTGAGGAGGACGGAGATCTGGGCAATTGGCAGTGGCGTCACTGGTGTCCGAGTTGTATTCGAGTCAGGTAGAGCTTCTTGGTTTCGGAGGAACGGTGTCTCCTCGTCGATTTCGTGGTTGTCTTCAAACCTCGTGAGAGACATTGACTATGAGATCAGGTGCTCGAGACGATGGGTATCAGTGTCCAAGGGAGATGGCCGCTGGAACCACACCGCCACTGATGGGTTTGTGCGCTCGCCTGCCGGCGGAAGTAAGGGGGAGAAGCGGCACACTAGCCATGAGAAAATGGGTTTCCAAGGACTTGTTTTGGTGTCACTTGGACCGCCATCGCCATTTCGGGCGCGTTGTGGGTGTTCCAGCCTTGCTCTGACTCGGAATCTAAATTAGACCAATGACCGGAGGTCATAGTACGTGTGCGAAGCACTAACTGCGCCTCGCATCAGTGAATTTGAAATTTGAAATCTCAAGAAGCGGCATCAGTACTGTGACATAAGCTGTTGGGATTCGGCCCGGAAGGGACACAGTCCGGCAAACCGCGGGAGATTATATAACCGTGCCATTAAATTACCGTAGCCAAACGATTATGTAAGGAATAATGCTCTCCTACACTCACGCATCGTTCACCTATCCAGCTGCCCGCCTCCGTAAATCTCTATATAAACACAGCACGATGCTAGTGGCGGATGGTGAAGAACCTGAACGTCTGAACGTTCTGAACCCCGACTGCCTCATATCTTCGATGCCCGCCTCGGAGGGCGATCTAGCTTAAGGAAAGATGCACCGTGGTAGGCTGTCGCACGCCCCAAGCCCTGGGCGACCCCAATACGACGTGAGGCAAATCTTCGTTCTACTTAGATCTAGTTTATGCCGATCATATTCCGTTCACACTTATATATATGTTTACCCTGTAGATAGCCTGCAAGCTTGTATCGTAGATATACTGTGACACAGCGGGAGGGAAACAGAGCAAGGAAAATGACGCACCGCGGCGTCCGACAATATGTGGAAAAGGAACTGAAGATAACATGATGTGATTAGTGCATCGGAAGCCGCTGACGGATGCCAAGGTCAGGCCCAGCCCGCCTGACCCGACCGACATCGGCGAGTGATATACTATTTGTCGCGCGAGTGTGGCCATTTGGCATTCATCATCGCTAGTGTGAATCGTTTCCCCGTTGTCGAGTGAGGTAAATGCGATGCGTACTTTGTGTTACACCCGATCGCGCTGATTATTCTATAGTACCTTTAGTTCGTGTTGGCGCGCTCTAGAGTTCGGGCTGATCCTGCCGGCGGAGGATGACGTGCGTAGGACCGCGAGCGTTGGTAGCACTCTGACTGCCGCTGCGGCCACCGCTACTGATGCGGCTGGTGAATTCGGACCGATTTTCTTGATCTTACATTTACACAGGTTACGCGCCATTGTGGGCATTACATCTTCTCATGCGCACCGTGATGAAGGAGCTAAGGACAGAGGACCTCAATCATATTTGCTCTCCCGCATTCCTTGATACATTGCCAACCAAATCGTATTAATTTAGACGTCTCTTAATTCACACAAGCAGAGCTAGGTCGCAGCGCATTGCCTTCTACACGTAGATCGTCGGGCAGTCGTCATAGTCTGCGACGAAACGGACAACACATCGACTGACCCTACCTACTCCTTCCGATGCACCCAGGTATTCTTCGGAAGCTGCATGGAGACTCCCAATGCAACGCCCACCACACCAAGAAGCACGACGTACGCAAATTTTCCGCCAAGCACGTTATGCGTCAGGGAGAACGCAAATAGCCAGTCGGCAGAAGCCGGCCCAACAGCGTTCTGAACCGAGGTCGCCACCTGCGAAAGACCGTATGCCGCGCCGAGTGACCGTTTGTTGGGGGCGGCGGATGAAGTGTACATGTACATCGCACCTGGAGGGCCCCACGTGTGTCATGTACCTGCGTGGGCTAATGGAAAAGAAAGACTAACCGTATCCCATATCGAAAATGCACAATGACGACAGCTGCAAAATTATGAGCAACCATACGACCGGATTTGGGCCACCGCCAAGCACCACGGCCAAGTTTTCGAAAGGGAGGATAGAGTAGACCACGGCGCACGAGATGATGCTGAAAACGAAGACACGCCGCAGGCCAAAACGGCTGACGAAGCGCGAGAAGAAAATGAATTGAAAGATGCCGTTCATGCCCCCGTACAAAGATTGCCACAAGCCAATGGATGCCGGGCTCAGGTTGAGTCCGCCGTACTCGACAGGCGTCGACCACACAAGTGGAATGTACGACTCCACTACAGCGTTGAGCAGTGCGAGCATCGCCGTATTGGCAACAGTAACGACGACTGGCTTCGTGAGCACCGCGTGTAGTGGAAGTGGCTGTTCTGGTTCGTTGCGTGGCATGTCCAGATCCGGACTATTGCCGGCTTCTCCCTGAGGAGTATCGGAGTTGGGCCTTGCATGCTGGAGCTTCTCTGAGGACCTCGAATTCAACGTCTGGGAGATGTCATGCACGACTCTCTTCAAAAAGTAGGATATAACAGACCTCTTCCAAATACAATGCCGTAGCGATAAATGAAAAGCAGGTGAAAGTAGCAGCTACGAGACATGGAAGGAAGTAGGGATAGTCCGCCCAGAAAGGATGGGAGAAGGTATGTGGCCAGCGATCTTGCGGCCGTGACAAGACACCACCTACCAAGGGACTGAAGGAATCGAGAAATCAGCAATAAATCGAGAGAAAGCATGACAATACGACTATACGACGACGAACCCAATCACATATCCAAGCGACCAAGCCACTGGTGGCATCGAAAACCCTCGGGCAACATTCGTCTCGTCCGTCAGTTCCGCTATCGTACTCTTCACGGCGCCAACATGTCCCTTCACTGCGCCGTGTAAGCACCGGCTGTGATCCCCAAGTCAGTGAGTTGATATCGCTGCTTGGGGTGTGCATAAAGAAACACCTTAACAGAAGCGCCCAGAAGGAATGGGATAGACCAAACAGGAGAATGGAGAGTGATGTGCCCACGAGGCAGGACAAAAGGACAGGCTTGCGTCCGACGTGGTCGGACAGGCGATTCCATTGGAACGAGGTGACAGCCTCAGCCGCAAAATGAAGAGACACCTGACAAGCAGTTTGGTCCACATCCGCTCTTTTCGAGAAAGTAAGGCGTACGATTATCCCTGTGTAGTACCCAACTTTCCGCACGTCACCACCGACATCCGGGAGCTCTCTCACGAGCTGAAAACAGTGTTCAGTACCGAGAGGCAGAGCTGAAAGCGGACTGAACCTGGTTGAGGTAGGGACTTATTGACTGGGTTGTGATAGACTCTGCGAGCCATGCTGTGAGGAGGATGGAAATCTGGGCAATTGGCAGTGGCGTCCGAGTTGTATTCGAGTCAGGTAGAGCCTCTTGGTTTGGGAGGAAAGGTGTCTCCTCGTCGATTTCGTGGCTGTCTTCAAAACTCGTGAGAGGCATTGGCTACGTGACCGGGTGCTTGAGACAATGTCCACAGGCTGGAATTATAGGTGCTGGAGCCGCGGCCAGTCTGCTGACTTGCTTGGACGACTGTCGTCGCCGCATTGGGGAGAGAGGCTATTCACAGTATTACGTAGGAGGTTAGCCGTAACGAGGTTATCTAATAGTGGTAACACCTCTAACTTACTGTATCCGAGTCTGCGGTAACGCATGGGTGTAGGCTGCGATGCTCGATGAGAAAAATGCTTGCCTGTACATGCACACCCGACGGTGCCAGGGGTGATCCGGTGATGTGTGGGATTCAATTATTAGGTTTTCCTAACTTCCTGTTCCTACCCACTAAGTGACGATCAAATGTCTCCGGATCCACGCTGGTTGCACACCAGCGACTGGAGTTCTACAATGTTATTTTAGTACGTGGTATGTGACAGAAGTTGGTGCGTGTCTACGTAAATGTTTGATAGCCTAGATAGTAGCTACCTAACCTGTACCGGTCTATCTAATGCTTGATCAAATGCGCTCAAGGGGTGGCCGCAGTTATCGTTCCGGGCGGCCCGGAACATCGCCGTCCTCACTCCGTCCTCCAACTGCCCGCCCTGGGAGGTAGCATCTGATGCGCCGAATTACCAGAGAGACAGAGAAGCAGACCGAAGCATCAGAGCAAATACATGATGCAGTGGCCGGGTGAGCGATCCGAGTCGAAGCAAGACACACACGCGCCAAGGAATGTCTGTGCCCACTGCCTACGCTCCAGAATATAAATGGACCAATGAGGCACTCAGGTTAGCTTGTAGAAAGTCTGAGTAAAAACAACGCTATTGGTATGTGTTGAGGTATTCGATCATTTCTATATCATGCTCCTTCCTCATGATTCCATGTCGTTTCACCCCCGTGGCCCATGTTATCTGGCCAGTGTTGTTGAGAAGGGCCGGGTATCGTGCTTGGCCATCCTGACCGGCCCATTCGAAATCGACCAGAAGAGCCCGGTCGCGCTCGCCTGTCGCGTCGATGACGATGTTGGGTCGACGCAGGTCTCCGAACACGATGCCAGCGTCGTGGAGTACCCTCACCGCTGATTTCACATCGTCCAGTATGTCCGGAGGTAGTAGCTTGGAGTCCTTGAAACGATGATAGTGTGCGTTCTGACCAGTGATGAACTTCATGATGACCATGGTAACCCCGCCTTGGATCCGTTCGCAAAAGAAAAGTTCCGGCGCATGATGGGCTGCGGCGACCAGGTGATGGGCATCGCCGTGGTATCGTTGGCAGAATTTGACGAGGACCCCTTTGTTACCATAAGTAGCGCGAAACAGCGACTGTTGGTAATTGCCCGACTCTCGTCCCTCAGGTTCGAATCGGGACCTGAAGGTAAGCTTTGTCTGCGGCATCTTGTTGGCGAAACATGTAGGGCTGGGAAATAGTCGACACAACTGAGGAGTACGCCGCAGCTTGAGGTCGTGATAAAATCGATTCAGGTCGAGAAACGCCTGGGAAACTGCACCAAAAACCCGGGCCATGTGAAGGATCGACTCCTGGGCGTAGGGGTTCCCGCCCAGGTAGATGTATCCTGTAAACGATTCGACGGTAAAGACATCAACCAAGATTGCTCCACCGATGTTTATGTATGGGCCCGCAATCGACACAGTGATGCAGGGGCAACAGGATGCATTCCGTATTTCCTCGTACTGTACAAGACTGATATCAGTAAGACATCACGGCCGACATTGTGGAGCGCAAACCTCCTCTTGGGCGAGATGCTTGCGTAGCTTCAGAGCATTCCGTATTTCACAGTCTCCCCTGACCCCACAATCGTTCTCGAACTCAACATGGCCGATGATCGCTTCCTTTCTCCCACGAGTCTCATCGTTAATAGCTTGGACGGCGATGGCATCCGGTTCAACATCATTCTTGCTGCTCCTAAACCCGGGCTTCGTGACAAGGGCTATATCCAAGAGAGTCTCCAGATGGGGAATAATCGCATCGAAACGCTCAGCCTCAGTCTCATAGATATCCGTCGCTGCAGTGAACAGTCGTGCCGTATCATCCACTCGTTTTTCTTCGGCCCTATCGACTACCTTCGTAAGATCCCGTAATGCATCTTTGAGTTCAGCAAAGGCTTTATGATAGATAGTGACAGGAGGGCCACTTTTGTCACCCGGACGCCCATTGTAAATGGGGTGTCGATTCTGCTCGATATTAAACTCCACGGGGTGCCTTGCGACGCTTGATGGAGCAGGGGCGTTATTTGCCATCTCAATAGCCCTCATGTGAGCTATGAGAGGTCAGCATGGGATGCGGGATGAAATACCACGGGAACGCACCACGTTCCTCTTTTATGACTGTTTCTGATTGGCGACCTTCATTCAAAGTGACCGTATGAGAACACAGTCAACGGCAGTAAAATACTTGACGTACCAGGGTAACCAGGCATTCGTACAAGCAAGGTCTGACCGTTTGAGAGTCCAAGATCCGCCACCCGCGTATGTACACTTAGCTTCTCAATGGTATCCTTATCGTTGACATCAATGCCCTTGAGTACTAGTATCTTCGCAAAGCGGTCGAAATTTGATTCGTCGATAGCCATTGTCCCCTTCGTCTTCCACACAGTGAGATTCGCAGCATCAACACGGGCAAGGGCGACTTGTCTCTCCTCCTTGGCCTTCTTCTTCAAGTCATTTATGTTATCGTCACCAGAGACAGTGTCAACCGAAAAAAAATCTCCGAGAGCCTGGAAGTTGTAGTCGACGAGAAGAAGCCATGTTTCTGAAGGTTTCATGATGAGTGATGCAATAATTGTCGGCGACGGTCGTAACAGGTGCGGCGCCACAGTTGGTTTCTGGACTGTACTGTAAATACAACCATAAAAAATGTAGTAAAAATAAAAGCAAAGCAAAGCAACGCGTGAATAACTAGTATATTTCTATATCGTGAAAGGACCCTCTTCGCGCCGCCCTTTGCGGGGTGGATGACGCCCAAGCTGGGGGTGCGGGCGGCGCGGAACGGAGGGCCGGTGCTGATTCGGCCGGCCGCAAACCTGGACTATGGTATGCCTGTGACCTACGTCCAAGCCTACGTCTTCACAAATTACCTCTGAAATTACCTGCCAGCATGGGCACTACTTGGAGGAGAACACTATCGCAATGTCACGTTAGACGGAGCCAAGTCGAATGTCAATCATAGAGACCATGCATCTTGCCATGCATAATCTAAGAAATGAACTTTAAGTTCTAGGGATGATGCATGATGCATGATGAGTGTTGTAATCGACTCGATGTAGATGAACGTCTCCCGACTATACGAGCAGAGTCATTCCGTAGCACGGAATAGTCGCCCCACGATCTTCGCCATACGTAGAACTTACGGTAGAAGGGCTGAGCAAGATATTCATCACGGTCAGTGACGAAATCCGTAATACATCAATTGACCCTCTATCTATCTGGTATCATTAAGCTACTCCTTACGATGCACCCATGTGTTCCTAGGAAGTCGCGAGGCAACTCCCAACCCAATACACGCCACACCAACAAGCACGATGTATGCAAAGTTTCCGCCCAGGACATTATGCGTGAGGGAGAACGCGAACAGCCAGTCTGCAACAGCTGGTCCAAGAGCGTACTGAACCGAGGTCGCCACCTGCGAAAGACCAAACGCCGCGCCCAGCGACCGTTTGTTGGTAATGGCAGATGACACGTACATGTACATTGTACCTGCGTGACCCCACGTGTGTCATGAGTGAGTATCTACGTGAGGCAAGGTAAAAACTTACCGTATGCCATATCGAAAATGCACAATAACGACAGCTGCAAGATTATGAGCAACCATACGACCAGATTTGAACCACCGCCAGCCACCGCAGCTAAGTTTTCGAAAGGGAAGATGGTATAGATCACGGCACATGAGATGATGCTCGAAACGAAGACACGCCGTAAGCCAAAACGGCCGATGAAGCGCGAAAAGAAAGTGAATTGAAAGATGCCATCCATGACCCCGTACAAAGATAACCACGAGCCAATGGAGGCCGGATTAAGGTTAAGCCCACCAAACTCGACCGGCGTCGACCACACGAGTGGAATGTACGCCCCCACCATAGAGTCGAGAAGCGCGAGCATCGCGTAATTGGCAACGGTGGTGATGACTGGCCTCGTGAACACAGAACGTAGCGGCAATGGCTTTTCCAATTCATCCGGTGACATATCTAGATCCGGACTATCGTCCGCTTCTCCTTCTCCTTGAGGAGTATCAGAGTTGATTCTTGCAAGCTGGAGGCTCTCTGAGGGCCTCGAATTCAGCGTCTGGAAGACGTCATTGTACGGGCCTTTCCAATGAGCAGGAAAGGACAAACCTCTTCCAAATACAATGCCATAATGACGAATGAAAGGGATGTAAACGTAGCGGCTACGAGACATGGCAGGAAGTATGGATAGTCCGCCCAGAAAGGGTGGGAGAATATATGTGGCCAGCGATCTTGTGGCCGTGACAAGATACCACCGATCATGGGACTGAGGAAGTCAGCTCAAAATTGAGGGAAGGTAGGATAAAGCGACGAACCCGATCACAGTTCCAAGTGACCAAGCCACCGGTGGCATTGCAAACCCCCGGGCAACATTCGTCTCGTCCGTTAGTTCTGCTATCACACTTTTCACGGCGCCAATGTGGCCCTTCATTGCGCCATGCAAGCACCGGCTGTGATCCTCGATCAGTCAGTGGACATCGCTCCTGAGGGTGTGCATGGACAAGCACCTTAATATAATCGCCGTGAAGGAGCGGGATAAACCAAACAGGAGAACGGAAAGAGTTGTGCCCGCAAAGCAGCATAAAAGAACCGGTTTGCGTCCGACGTGGTCGGACAGGCGATTCCACTGGAATGAGGTAGCAACTTCGGCCGCATAATGAAGAGCCACCTATCACGAAGCTTCGTCCATATTCGCTCTTTTAGAGAAAGTATGACGCACTATTATCCCTGTGTAGTACCCAACCTTCCGCGCATCACCGCCGACATTTGGGAGCTCTCTCACTAGCTGAACGCAGGGGTTCAGCACTGATAGGCAAGGCTAAGAGCGTGTTGTACCTCGTTGAGGTAAGGACTTATGGAACCGGTGAGGACGGACTCGGCGAGCCAGGCTGTGAGGAGGACGCAGATCTGGGCCTTTGGTAGTGGGGTCGGAGTTAAATTCAAGTCAGTTCGAACTTCTTGGTCTGAGAGGAAGGGTGCCTCCTCGTCGAGTTCGTGGTCGTCCTCAAACCTCGTGAGAGACATCGATCACGGTACCGGTTGAGACGAGGAGTAATGGCGTCCAGAAGCAATAGCCGCTGGAACCACTTCGCTACGTGTTGGCGGACGTAAGGGGGACCGTGATTTCATCACCGTATTAGGTACAGCCCGGACGTATTACTGTACCATCTCAAGTCGTTACGTCAGATACATTCGGCATACGGTTCACGCACCTTGCCATGACAACGATACAGTAGCAGGTATCACTCTCTTCACGCCGACGGGTCGCTGGGTAAGTTAACTTACTGTATGAGGCGGGCTAGTGGCGGGCTGAACCCTAGCCAGCATCCATGTGGCCCGGTGTCTGCAAGTCAATTGCGTACCCCCGGGCCGGTCCAAATGTTGTTTGTTTTTTCCACGTTTTGTAAAACGCGGGTCTTTTGTTTCCGCATCTACTTATATGTTTTCCGCCGTGAATGTGGCCACAAGCTATCTGAGCAAGTATGGTACACGGCTATATGAGGGCTCGCCGCGTATCGCGAATGAGGTGTATGGTCTGCAGGAATCGGGTCTTACTCGAGAGTAACCTAGTAACCTAGGAACGACGACCATTCACTAAACTGGTGATGCGGCTACAGGAAACAGGGATTTGTCTCGCGTTATCGTGTAGCAGAGGAGATTGGGTGCAGCAACGACGGGGGAGGGCTTGCGATGGCCTACCGCGACGCGTCTTAACTTAGGCTAGCCCGCCCCCTTGAGTGTGCAGAGAGAAAAGAGACGGTTACGAATTCTTGGATATTTTGGACCCTATCATGATTTACTTATTTACTGATGTGGCAAGTACCGCGTGAGGCATGGGGGATAAGAAGCTAAGAAGTTCACTCAATTCGGGTTCGAGGGTCGATGAAGGCTGTATGCCATTCAGTATCTATACCACCAAGCTACACCTTACGATGTGCCCATGTGTTCCTCGGAAGCTGCGTAGAGAGACCCAACCCAACGCACACCACACCAAGAAGCACGACGTACGCAAAGTTTCCACCGAGGACGTTATGCGTCAGGGAGAACGCAAATAACCAATCCGCAGCAGCTGGCCCAACAGCGCTCTGAATTGCGGACGCCACCTGGGAAAGACCATTCGCCGCGCCCAGCGACCGTTTGTTGGGAACAGCAGACGAAATGTACAAGTACACAGTAGCTGAGCAACCCACGTGCGTCATGAGTCGCATGCGCTGAAGTGTAAGGTGCAAGAGCTTACGATATCCCAATTCGGAAACACATAACGACGACAGCTGCAGGATGACGAGTAGCGAGAAGGCTAGATTTGAACCACCACCAGCCGCAACGCGTAGGGCTAGGTTTTCGAAAGGAAAGATGGTGTATATCGCGGCGCATGCAACAATGCTGGAAATGAAGATGCGCCGCGGGCCAAAGCGTGTGATGAGGTGCGAAAAGAATACGAATTGAAAGATGCCACTCATGCCTCCGTACAGAGACAACCACACTCCAATGGATGCCGGACTCAGGTTGAGCCCACCAAATTCGACCGGTGTTGACCACACGAGCGGAATGTACGTCACAGCTACCATGTTGAGAAGTCCAAACATCGCGTGATTGACGATGGTAACGACGACTGGCTTAGTGAGCACAGATCGCAGTGGAAGCGGCTTCTCTGGTTCCTTAGGTGACATGTCTAGACCCGAACTATCGCCCACTTCTCCTTGATGGGTATCGGAGTTGCCATTTGCGTGTATACATAGAGGTTTCTCTGAGGGCCTCGAATTCATGGTCTGGGGGCCGTCGTTATGCACCCTCTTTAAAAAGCAGAAAAGAAAAAGGGAAAGAACAGACCTCTTCCAAATACAATGCCGTAATGATAGATGAAAAGCAAGTAAAAGCAGCGGCCACGAGACATGGCAGGAAGTATGGGTAGTCCGCCCAGAAAGGGTGGGAGAAGGTATCTGGCCAGCGATCTTGCGGCCGTGACAGAACACCACCGATTAAAGGACTAATGGAATCCGGCAAGTCAGCTAGAAATCGAGAGAAAAAGCAAGACAATACGACGAACCCAATCACGTATCCGAGTGCCCAAGCCCCCGATGGCATTGAAAATCCTCGGGCGATGTTGGTCTCGTCCGTTAGTTCTGCTATCGTACTTTTCACAGCACCAATGTGTCCCTTCATTGCGCCATGCAAGCACCGGCTGTGATCCCAAGTCAGTCAGTTGATATCGCAGCCGGGGGTGTGCATGGAGAAACACCTCAAGACAAGCGCCCAGAAAGAATGGGACAAACCAAACAGGAGAATTGAAAGAGCTGTACCCACGAGGCAGGACAAAAGGACAGGCTTGCGCCCAACATGGTCGGACAGTCGATTCCACTGGAATGAAGTGGCGGCCTCAGCAGCGTAATGAAGAGACACCTATCAAGCGGTTTTATCCAGACCCGTTCTTTTAGAGAAAGTAAGACATACTATAATGCCCGTGTAGTATCCGACCTTCCGCGCATCACCACCGACATTCGGGAGCTCTCTCACGAGCTGAGAGCAAGGGTTCAGCGCCAATAGGTAGGTCGAACAGCGACCTGTACCTGATTGAGATAGGGACTTATGGATTGGGATGTGATAGACTCTGCGAGCCAAGCTACGAGGAGGATGGATATCTGGGCCATTGGGAGCGGTGTCTGAGTCGGATTCAGGTCAGGTGGAACTTCTTGGGTTGAAAGGAGGGCTGTCTCCTCATCGACTTCATTATTATCTTCAAAGCTTGTGAGAGACATCGACGACCACGATGTGTTTCAGCGTCCAGGGGTGTATCGCTGCCTAGTACCACTCCGAGTCCACCACTTATGGATGTTTACTTGTGGGCGTAAGGGGGGAAATGACTCGACATGCGGTCCCTGAGAAAGAATTGGATTCGCTAAACCTTGATCATGATAAAAAGAGTTCCTGGAGAAATTTCGCTGGCTTGTTTGGGCGACTATCATCCCCGCATTGGGCACCGTCGGTATTCCAGCTGAAATCCGAGTGGCGAGGGTGCTTTAATTTCCTGTCAGTTATCTCCGTTATCTGTACATACAAAGCTTACGGCAATTTGCGATAGGCCCTTCTAGACCCCGCAAATTGGCACCACGCTTGAAAGCGCCAGTGATTGTCTGTTCATTGTCTGTTCGTGCCCCGATCCTTCGCTACCCTTTCGAGCTTCAAGCTTCAAGTTCGGCAGCATCAAGGAGGGCCCGAACACCTAGTACGACAGCCTGGGCACGAGCGCACGCCCGATCGTGCCCATGGTGCCTGCGCCCGCTGTGCTATGATAGTAGCAGTCATCTCCTAAGGTAGGGGACATCAGGAACGGATATAAACATTTGCGATCTCCTCCCCCACTCGTCACAAAGAGAAAATTGTATCCAATAGGACTTGAAGGAAATAAGGTCGTCTTTCTGTTGTATTTTCTCTTTTTTAAAAATCTTTCTTTTTGAGAGAGGAGATCGCATAAATTATTCATCAAGGGTAGTGGGTTCCTGATGTCCCCTACCTTAGATGGAGCGGCTCCTGAGGCCTGAGCGCTAGGCCGTTCCCTGACGGTGCTCTCTGAGTCCGTGCACAACGTTGAGCAGTTCCTCTCCGGAAGGCCAGCCGCATCACCGGCTCCTTTCCAGAATCTTCGTTTCGTCGCAGAGGTTATGCTGGTAATGCGGCCCGCGGGAAGATCCCCAAGAATCCTGAAGCTCGGTATTACGACTAATTACAGTCAGAAACGTCCTATTCAGTACAACACCGAGATATAATCTTCTGAATACGATCGAAGAAGTGAAGCATTAGCGCATCAATGAGCCTCGCGTCTTTCTCAGCGACTCCGCAATGCCCATGAATGTCTCGGCGAGTCGCACCTTATATATGTCAGCCGTGCTTGTTCGCGCGCGCTGCGTGAGTGCTCACCGTATCAAGAGCTGAAGTGAAAGACGAAGGAATCCTTGCTGCTGCAGGGAACAAGGGGTCGGGGGGTGCCTTTCTCTGTATTTCGAATGCAAGTTGCGTCATCATGCGGAGGGTAGGGTAACTTCGGCTAAATGAAGGAGAGAACAGCAGGACAGCCAGCCTGTCAGCGGTCTATTGGTGTTATGTAGAACGAAATGTACCCATTAGGGCCAAAGGCAACAGCATGAAAAGAAAGTGGCTTTCTATTCGGCCCAGTTAGTGAACCGTTGGCATAGGAAGGACATAACCTACCCATGCTGGATCGCGGAGTGACAAAGATCTTGAATTTCCGTTTCCGGTAGGCGGCATTCCCCGTCCGAGAGGAATATCATAATGGGTGTTCTACAGATCGCAAGAATATTACCCGAAGGAGGGGACTGAAAGACAAAGTTGCGAACCTTTCCGTGCTCCAGTTATCTGTCATGACTTCTTGGCCAGCTTGGAGGGCCGCCGCAAAGTTCGTCCCCCATTCGGTCTGCTCATTCAAGACAATGTCTAAAAGTTGGTCCGGGGAGCTCGTAAAATCGTTGACCACAACGTTGTTCGTCGTGTCGTTGAACAAAATAACGCTGTATGCATCACGCCGCGCCCCAATTGTCTGTTGATCCGCTGTAACAGCTGTGTGACGAGCGGACCAGAAGCTGTATAGGGCAGAATAAACTGCGCCGAGTCTGTTATCTGCCCTCTCCCGGATTCGATCTGTCGCAGGTGCGTTGTCTAAGGGTCGGCGGTCAATATTCGACATAGAAGAAGACCTAACATGATCAAGTCATCAGATCTATGTGCACCAGGAAGCTGATATAACTTGACCTGTCAATGACGAATATTCTGTACGACATGGGTGCTTAATTAGCACATTCACGTGGGAAACCAATAGGCTTACACATGAAACGTTTGTTGCACCACAGCGGGATTCTTGCACGAAAACATATGTCCGTCATCGGATATGTAACCAACTCCGCCCATAGGATCGTCTGTACTCTTCGGGGGATGAAACATTGGTAGTGTGCAGTACGAGGGCTGCGGTTGCCCATGCGCCGTCTCACTGGCAGTCACCAAGTGTTCGGACCCTATTTGAAAGACGGGTAAGGAGCGAACGAGTGCCAATGAACAGGGTTTCTGGCATACCCGAGCACATGGCGTCGCTACGAAATACGATTAGCAACTCTGCAGAACGGACGTGTCAATCACACACCATTTACCAAAGTTGACCCGCTCGTCACGGGTGTAAGGATCTAGTAGTTGTAAGTGTTAGCACGAATCTGCAGGAAATGTAGACTCGTGACCTTTGAAACCTGGTGTTGAAGGCGACGAATTAGGTTAGAATAAATTTTGAGAAACGCGGCGTGTAACGAACCTGTCCTACGCCAGTAAAGGCTGTGAACGACGGCATCCTTAGGTTTGTCCGGATCAGGAAGTATTCTGTCGTTAATATGCTGTATCCCAACACTATCGCAAGGTCCGTTTTGGTCGGCGCGGCAGTAGTCAATATGGACATGTCTGCCCATTGATGAACAAACGAGGTTGCACATCATTGGTGCACCCTCGTCGCTAGAGGAGAATTTGCGACCTCCCAATTCAAGACTTGCGCCATCAGGGCCATCGACCGCCCAATGGGTCTCGGTCATGGACCCGTGACTTGTTTCGTGTTCCTGTTGGGTATGACCTTGGTAATAAGAAAAAGAAAAGGTGTGAGTTAATTTCTATAGCTCATGAGCCAGATCCTTACCCAGTGGTAAGGTACAAAAGTAGCCGCAGTTCTTACAGCTGAGTTGTGTCAGTCAAGCACATCACCACAGAGTACGCCGCGAAAACACGAACCGCATTTCGCAGAAATGGAATGGTTGACACTCTTTGCTGTGTATATGTCCACCCCCATGCGACAGCATACCCGGTGGAATGGTCAGGACACACTGCATCCGTTTTGCAACTGCGGTGTAAGAGGTCAATGCAGATCCACGCGTCTTGTTGCACCAGAACGAACCTTGCGTATACTGATTGGCAAATTGTTTCAGATCAGAGGTGCATCGGGAAAAAATATTCCGTACCTTGGTGTACTGGAATGTCTCGTGTCTGCCAGTAAAAGTAGCTTCGATGGACTGGGGCGACGTGTCAATTTGGCAGATCCCTGGGGCCGCACATGGTTCCGCGCACGAATGTGCTTCTCTGGTTGAACGAAATATGAAACCAGTCACTCGTCTGAAGCGGGAAGTTAGTAGAACATACTGACCCACACAAATGATGCGCGCCGGGAGTAAGCCCGTGGAGGTGCGGCTGATTACAAAGTCGCTTGCAGAGCTCACACGTCGCTGGGCAGAGCCTCAGTTCGCAGGAATGTGAGTCGTGCTCTTGGTCGCTATAGAAGGTCCAATTGGTCGGAAACCGAACAAAGTCGGAGATGGCACATACCTAGGAATACTGCAGCTTCCCGGACAGATGAGCGTCTTCCCGCCCGGCAATTCTATGTTTCTGAGGGCACAAGGCTGACGAAATGGCGTAGCGATGAGCGAACACATATCCGCCAAAGTAGGTGGAATCTTACTTCGCCGCACATATGTACAAGTGCGGAACACATATGGTCGTCTTCTTCGGCATGTCCCACAACCTGACAATGCATAAGCTCGAGCTGAAACTGAGTCGCATCTGCCCACCTTGGTGCAATCTTGTAGACAGCCTCGCCTTCCCGATAATTTACAAGGGTCGCCACACAGGTGAGCGTTGACGATGCAGCTGCACGCTGATGAGAAGTAGAAGCATCAGAGCAATCGCTCCACGTACACGTGCTTTCCCGGATGTCCGGCGCTACGCTATCGTGAGCCAAGAACAATCAAAGCGGGACAGTGAACGTACGCTGAGCCACAGAGCTTCTCAGAATCGTCACAAAATTCACAGTCATGTATACACTTATGGGTGGTTTGACAGCTATGGTCGCCCTCGTGTAGTCGACTACGAATGCAGAAGAGATGGCATGACGCGCATTGAGCTCTGCAAAGCTGGACATTAGCCGTCATCTCGATGGCCATTCTGTCGAAACTTCTGCGTAGATCCTCGATGGCAGCATGACCACCTTCGAACCTCTCCAAATTCGAGTCCAACCAACGTTTGACGTGGTTAACGCGCAGGTCAACCAGCCAACTTAGGTGAGATGTGAGTTCTCCCACCCAATCCGAGTCAGGCATAAGCTGTCGGGGTGTTCCAGGGTCCTGTAACTCCAATAGAGCAGCGAGATATATTTCAATCTCGTCTGATGGGGGTTGCTCGCGGTCAAAAATAGCGAAGCGTGCCTCTGTGTCATCGCACTTCACAGTCAGGTCAGAATCAAAGTTCTGCGGAGTATATCAGATATGCCGTACACAACCCAGAGAATGAATACTAACCTTGAGGGGCTCGGGCTCGGGATCAATCTCGGAATACCCTGTAGCTAGCGCGATCGGAAGGAGCGCAGCGAGCGATTTGGCACGATGCTCTGCCATGGTATCTGTTGGAAGTGTGAATAAGATGGGCAGATAAAGCGAAGCGACGACGAACGGGAAAGCGCTCCCCAGTCATTGGCCTGCGAGTACGCGTCATGAACCTCAGCCTTGAAAAAATAAGCGGGAGCGTGCCTTTAACTTCGCCATGAGGGTCTTGATCGTGTAAAGGAATTCCCCCGCAGCCGGGTGAGAGATTTTCTGTAAGTCGAGCCGCTTTTTAAGTGTCGCGAACAACTTGTAGAAATTTCTTGACTCGATCACAGGCCATGGAATGATGTCTAATTTACCACCGTGGAGGCGAGAGATGAAGTTGGCGTCTTGCTCTTGCTGAACGATCTGCTGGAATTTGAGAGAAAACCTAAAACAGCGACTTAACCTAGTTATCACGCGTGGAATACACGAAACCATTACTCGCGGGTGATCTCAACCGTATCAGCCTCCACAACATCCTACAAGAGACGTCAAATGACGTGACAGCAGTAGTCTCCAAATACTCACCTTGATAATTATGACAAGCGTTGACTGGAAGAGGGTTGGGTTGACTGCCGGATCCAAGACTGACGCGCTGGATTGGAAGGACTGAAACAGTCCGCTGATATCTCGGCTAAATGCAAAATTATTACGGAAGAGGACCTACGGACGGTCAGCAAAGTGAGTCTCCGTTACAATGTGATCTGCCTACGAGATTCGATATCGCAGTATTGAATAAGACAAGGAGTGTATCCTCTTGAGGAGACCGTTCAATGCTGTCAACTCCTGCAAGGAGATCAGTCGACGTGAGTTATATTCGAAGCTATCGAAATAACCTTCAAAATCTAGCGCCACAATGAGCGCCTCATCGGTGGGTGTCACAGACATCCATACTCCTTCTGTTCACATATTTCAGCCAATATTCACGCTATAATCCGCGATACCATACCTGTCGTTCGCATCGCACTCCCAGCAAATGACGTATCCACAAGATGATTCAACGAAAAACTCTTTCCTACGGATTGTTGGCCCATCGACGATACGACTTTTACGGGCTGAGGAAACCGACGCCGTTGAGTGCGTGGAACAGATAACAACTCGAACCCATACCTTTAAGGCCAAGTACGACTGGAAGATCGACTCATACCAACCAAACGATAGTTTGTCCACTATTTGGTTGACCTCCGCACCGAGCAGCGATCTTTCCAACTCCGCGGATAGAACCCCATTCGCTAAAGGAACAAACCTATTCTCGCGACAAACAGCGATATGGATAGGAATGAGGCAAAGAAGATCGACGAGCCACTCTCCGACGCGATAGCGGGACACGTCCCAGTCCGAAGCCGAGAGCACGTTGTCCCAGAATGGCTCGTATTGCGCCGCGGAGACCTTGATCCTACTCAACTCGTCTCCGGTGGGCTTTCTCGTCGTCTTTTCGAACGTTTGAACGAGATCGGAGAAGTACGACGCGAAAGGTCGTGTGTCATGTTCGGCGATGAACGTCAGTGTCTTCTGCTGCCGTTCACTCAGTGACGTAATAGTACGGCGCTTCACAGCTGGGAGAACGGGGAAGCGCGTCCAGACCTCGGCGTGACAGTCGAGTAAACTGTTGTGCTGGGTGGGACGCGTGTTAGGGGTATGTTTGTGTCCCTTCTCCTTGAACATAAACTCTGTGACCTTCTTTGTGATATCAATGGCGACGGACTTCACGGCTTGGGCATTGATGTCAAGACCAAGGAAAAAGACACGTCCTCGGCTGACCATCGATGTCAACACTGCGCCATCAAGGGGAAAGTCGGGAATATCTAAGGCAGTTCCCTCATTCGAGCCAAACGTCTCCAAATGATACGCGGTGAAAGATGGCCCCGAATCGTGAGTATGAAGGATGAGGCAGGACCCATCCGGTGATGTGTATACAGCATTGGGGAGAGTTTGTAGTTGCATGGACGCCGGTCTACCAGTCATTGTTGAGCAGGGAACGGCCAACCAGACTTAAGAAACAAACCTGAATTGCAACGTAACGAAGGAAAAGATCCGAACTCGAGCGATGGAATCCACCAGGGCGACCTCCTCGCTTCCGCAAACAAACGACATCTTCAGAATCGAAATGTCTGCTTGGCTATACCAGGGAGCTAGATCGATGGCGCTTCCCTGCCCCTGAAGCGTCCTGAAAGTCTCGTCGAAGACGAACATGTGGAGCTGCAACTGGATATGCGTCAGATCAGCAACGTCGAAGACGGATAACAGCGATACGGTACCTTTGTTGATGCGCACACGGCCAATGTTCGCTTTGTCTCGTCAAAGGCAAACAGGACACCCCGTCCTAGCTTATCACGGTTGAGACTTTTAATTGGCTTGCCCCGTTGAATAGCCATATCTAACACTGGCAGACGTTCGAGATAGACGAGAAATTTATCCCGGGTGGCCAGAACAAGAAGGATTTTTTCGTTTTCGAGGAGCTGATAAAAGCTGAGAAAGTACAATAAGACGGAGAAATGTTAAAATGAACGAAGACCCTCACGTGGGTTTCATCAAGGTTGAGAGGCGGAAAGATGAAGAGAGGCGATCGTTGATAGTAGGAATCGGGACATGTTTTGGATCAAGCTGCATATTGTGCCTATCATCGCTTGTCAGGTTCATAGGGTGGACCCGTAACTCAATCTGGGGCACTTGATGCAGTTTGGGCATCTCCCAACGGCCCGTAACTCTATAGTCTAGTCCTACTGTACGTTAGCTTGTGATTTCCGTAGACCTACGACAAACGATAGACTCACCAGACGCACGACGCCTCTCCCTCCACATTTCAATGCGATCGAGGAAAATAGTGCTGCGACTAGTCAGCTCAAGTTGAAAAAAATAAATAAAAACTGAAACTCACGAGTTCTGCCCCTTAACCGACTTTTTATTTATTTCACGAACGAATTCCACGAGAGCACCCTTAAGTTCCTCCCTTTCCTCGTTCTCTACTTGGAGCTGAACTTCTCTTCCACGGAGGTCCTGCTGCATTGCCTGAACAGCATGCGTTATCTTTTTCACTACGGCATCGATCGAGGACGACAGCTCTGTTTGCGCAAGAGCCTTGGCGCTCTGAACCGCGAGTTGCAAATCTTCGTCATTGATGCTCTCAAGGTATTGGAGAAATTCCGAGTCGGAGAATTGGGCCGCGGTTTTCTTCATGTCACTTTTGAATGACTCCGCCCCACTTGAATCAGACCAGAACGAGGAAATAAAGCGAACGACCATGTTGGACCTCTTCTGAATAAGTTGGAACGCTTGCTGAAAATCATGTTCAAAGACAAGAGCCTGGACCAACGCGGATCGTGGTTCTCGTCCCAGGTGTTTGTGTTCACTTTGAAGCTGCTACAGCGAGATCAAGCCCAACTTCAGAGCCCTGAATTCCCGGCTTTTTCTTGGCACATCGTCGAACCTAGCACCTTTGATATACTTCTCAAAGATGCTCTCGAACGTAGGGTATTGCACGCGAATATCGGGAAGCCGCACTGAATCTAGCAAGAGTAATGAGCCGCTACGTGAAGACCACCTGGCAAGGTCCCTACTTTCGACCTCCAAGCTTGCGCCGCGGGCTTGCGTGGGCAAGAGCTCATTGCGACCCAGTGATCTGCGTCAGGTGAATGCTCTCTTCATTTGATAAGGCGTGATTGAGTACGACATACGGAAACAAGTTGATCACGTGGTCTACGACTTCTTCGCGAAGCACGCGTTGCAAGGAGTCTTCAGTGTTAGCAATGTCGCGAGCAATGGCATTTTTCCTCTTCGTCTTTTCTTGCATAAATTGGTCACGGATATACTGACTTGATGAAAGCCACTCGTTGCATTGTTCTGGATGGAGACCTCCTAGGGCTACATCGATCAAAGTCTGCACCGAATCCTCATCTAGGTCTTCTGACAGAACGAGCGCGTTGCTCTTCCTGTAAGAGTGTGAACACAGTGTGTTAAGGGGATTTCGGCTTGGGAACATACAACATCGCTGACAGCGCAACTCGGCTATATGATCGTCGGTCGAACGTTTCGATTTTAATCCGAGGAGGGATATAAATGGTCGTCAAAAGACCTTGCACAGTTTCTCCGGGAATTAGCCGAGGAGCGAAGAGGGAAGGATCGACCTGGCAGTCGAGAGGAGTTTCATTACGCACGATAGCGCGCGAATTCGTCTATGCAGTGTCAAAGACTGACCAAAGAACATGAAAGGTCGGTGTCACCTGGAATCCAGGACGTGAAACCGCACTCTCCTCTTGTTCGTTTGTCTTTGTGACCTCAAACGTAAATAATCTTTCCGAATCGCCGGCATCCATATCTATAGATATGCTGTCTCTGTCCTCATCATTCCAGACTATTGATGCTGAGTGATCCGCGGATATCAGCGCGACTACCTGATCACACATTTTCGTGAGATACCTGCCAAACAGACGGTTAAATTTGAGAGAAAGTCAGAAGGCAGAATATGTTACCGCATAAATGTAACTCTGTTGCGGCACACAGAAGATGTTGCGGAGTCATCCCAGGTTGAATCTTCGGGCCAATAGATGACGTAGTGATGCTCATCTGCTGGGCCAGCTGCACTAGCCGTCACGATATATAGACCAGAGGAGAGCGTCCGCTGGGAACCATTAGCATCGCTTGGTGCGAGCAACAAGCGAGCCCTGAGGGGAAATATAAGCAACAATATCCGTGGGAACAAAAACCACACACAATTTTTCATCAACTGCGCCAATAGACAGCAAGAGGCGTACAATCTCATCCTTACATCCATATATCCCTAAGGGTTTGATCGAAAGTCGGTCGAGAATCTTGAAATCGACTTTAGTAATGGTCGCGTAAGCTCCGGGGGATATCGCATTAATGAAGCGCCGAAGTGAGTCTTGCGCGATAATCACTTTATCAACTGTGCTACCAGATTAGCGCCTTGAAACTGACGAGGTTGTCCCGGGAGTGAAGGTCCCTTACCATATCCATTGCTCCCAGATTCGCTGATGAGATCCATGAGACGGTACATGCCTTCAACTTCATCGGCTACGTCCACAGGAATTGATGCAAACTCATCATCATTCCTATCTTGGATTTGAGACGCGTCCAGTAGCCCCAAGTCATGTTCACCGTCAATATCAGATGGTGAAGTATGCGGGTCTGTAGTGCCTTAAATTTTCGACCAGTGCACCACAGCCTTGCAAAACACTTACCAATGCCACGCGTTTCCGTCGCGTTTGAAGCCTGCGCATCGACTATAGCATGATAAAAAATGAGCAACAGTTGACTTGATCACGACCACTGCGCGTCGAACCAGACGAGACGCGACGCAACTGACCAGTAGTTCCTGAAGTCTGATGATCCGTATCTGTAGGTGGGAAATCCTCTGGGGAAATGTTAGGCAGGGCGGATGACGCGTCTGAATCCATGAAGTGGATAAAGTAGAGAAGGAGGAAGGAGAGAAGGAGAAAATAAAAATGCCACTGGCAAGTCGGTGCAATTTGAAGGGTCTTTGTTACGCTCAGTAAGGCGTATTCGGGTTTCGGGTTCGTTCGGAGTTCGAAGTTCAAAAGGCGATTGCCGACAACAGACGGCGGAGCGAGGGTTCACAAGACGAAAGGAGAATCGTTCAGGGTTCGGGGTTTCGGTGAAGCCAAGAGTCGTATTCGAGTCAGCTACTGTAGTTGAGTACAATAGGTCGAGCTTAGAGCTCTGGTAGTTACAGGACAGTCCTTAAGTACTACGAGGGTTGAGTCAATGGAAGTCACGAGAAGCGAACGGAATATGGGAGAAAGTAACCGAAGGATACAGAACATGAGTCGACACGTTGGGTTACTACGAGAAGGTTCGAGAGAGTAAGAGAAATGCGTAACATCACCCCCTCCTTAGAGTCCGGCGCGACGGTCACTTCGACGAGTGATACGATCATTGCGGCGCATGCGGCGTCTGAATTCCGCGTCGATGCCATCCTCGTCCGGTACGGGTCGTAGGCGACATGGATGATTGTAGCGACGATGTTCACGCGGGACAAGGCATTCGAGGTGACAGTTTTGATGGGGGCGATAACACTGTTCGCCTCTGTGTCCGAATTTCTGACAGTACGGACACTGGGTGAAGGTAAGGCAGTGGGCGGCGTCGTGATTGGCTTCTTGACACCATCTGCAGACGTTTGTATAGGTGGGGACGGAATCAGGTAGTTCTTGCGCGTATTGCATTTCAACTCGGAGGTTGCCGTTGCTGACCCAGAGGGTTGGGTCGTCTTCCCGCTGAATGATGGTTTGCACACGTCGGTAAACATTGTTCTGAGAGAGGCGCCAAACCGAATTTTTGATCCGTGCCATGGTTTCAGCGATGGCGTGTCGCAGACGGAGCGCTTGATCGTGTTGTTCCTCTAAGTCAGCGACAAAGGTTCTGTAGTGTTGAACCTCGGCTGTCAACGGCCAGTCGTCGATCGTGCGTAGTGCGCGGTCTACGTGGGGTCTGCCTGTGGTGTCGCTGTCGAAGACGCGGATCTGTGGTGGTGTCAGGAGTGGGCGTCCTTTATCCATGTCGTGCGCTCTGAGGAAGGCTTCGTAGACTCGCTCTCCTTCTCCCATGGTGCCTTCGATCTGCGGATACCGTTGATTTCTTTTGTACTGGATATAACGGGCTCTCGTCAGATTTCCGGCTTGGCGAATCATAAACGGGTATGCGCGTTTCGTCTTTGGGTGATTGAAGCGCCATTCCCCTCCAGGATGGTCGTTCGGGATGGCGGTGCGTTGATTGGTAGTGACTACTAGGGTGTCGTTGGCGAATGGCAGTATCTCGTCTTCTACTGCGGTGTCTTCGAGTTCTTCAAAGGGAGGCGGTGGTGATTCGGATGGTACAAAGACGGGGGGAAAGAGGACTTCTCGGAGCGTAGGTGGTGGTCCTGCTTCGTGATTTCCTTCGCGGATTCGTAACCAGAGGTCGGCATAGATAGCTGTTTCAGTGGCGGCGGTATAGAAGAGTTGGTAGAAGTGAGAGGTCATGTTGGGGAAGGAGTGGGTGTTGAATGTTGTCTTTCCGTTCATGTTGTCGCCCTTTTATCCTTCGTCAATCGCGAGGTATAGAACTGTTTTACCAAGTCGTCTGCGTGCATGTCTTTGCTGTCGACCCACTCGTTTTCCGAGGTGGGGAAGCCTTTCCACTTGATTAGGTACTGCATATTACGCCCTCGTCCCTTTCTTCTCACGTCAAGGATCGCTTCGATCTCTTGTTCTTCTTGCCCGTCCACGAGGTCAGGTGGTGGCGGTAAGAAGGCTGGCCCGTGTTGATCCGTCTCCTTAAATGGGCTTAGGAGGTCGATGTGGAAGACATCGTGTATCCTCATGTACTCGGGAAGCTGTAGTTGATAGGCGACCGGTGACACTTTCTTGATGATCGTGAAAGGGCCGTACCGCTTCGGGGCAAGTTTCCGTGATTGTACGCGAAGGTTGAGGTTTCTCCCTTCCAGCCAGACCTTATCGCCTTCATCGTATTGGACCCGTGGTTCACGAGTCTTGTATCGCCTGAGGAGTGCGTTTGCGGCGTGTAGTCTTGCCTGCTGTAGCTGTATTAGCCGTTCAGTCGCCGTTGGTGATCGGTCAATTCCGCTAGGTTCGACATGTATTCGCGGTTTCATCCCGAAGAGGAGTTCATGGGGGGATCGTTTGGTGATGTCATGTGGCCATGAGTTGTGTGCGTATTCTGCCAAAGGGAGGTATTGGGCCCAGTTATCCTGTCCTTGCTGGCTAACCCAGTGTCGTAGGTATTGCTCCACCCAGGCGTTCATGCGTTCCGTCTGGCCGTCCGTCTGTGGATGGAAGGCTGTGCTGAGGTTTTGTCGGATGCCCGTCTGCGTGCAGATTTCCGTAGCGAATGCGCTTGTGAATCTGGGGTCCCTGTCGGAGATGATGCGTTTGGGGATTCCAAACCAGGGGAGGAGGTGTCGTACGTAAAGGGTTGCTACTCCTTCACCCGTGATTGTTTTTGTGCATGGGATGAACTTGGTTGCCTTGCTGCATCCCTGATCGACTATTGTGAGGATGGCATCAAATTTCCCGCTTGGTGGTAGGTCCGTGATTAAGTCTAGGCTAACGTATTGGAAGGGGCCTTCTTCTACCGGCGTGTCGAGGTGCTGTAGTGGTGCTCGTGCCTTTCGCTGGCTTTTGTTGGTTTGGCACTGTGGGCAGCCTTTGACGTATTGTTCGGTAAATTGCCTGAGGTTATCCCCTTCGTATCGTTCGCTGACGAGTGCCCAAGTATTTGCAATCCCTGGGTGTCCTGCGATTGGTGTGTCGTGTAGTTCGGCGATTGCTTTCCGCCGCGTGTCTGGGTCGTTCGTCAGCTGGATCTTATTTATGAAAAGATGGTCGGGTAAAATCGTAATGTTGTCGTTGACGTCGATCACCCCCTCTTTAAGGTCTGGGCGACGGGACAGGAGGTCTGCGACAGTGTTCAAGTTGCCCGGGACGTGGTGGAGTGTGTAGTCGAACTCAGCCAGTGTCTCCATCCAGCGGGCCTGCCTCCCCAAGATCTTGTGAGGTGCACGGAAGTAGGCGAGGTTGTTGTGATCGGTGAGGACAGTAATCGGGTGACGTGCGCCAAGCAGGTGGTGGCGCCAGTGGCGGAAGGATTTGACTATGGCCAGCAATTCGCGGTCGTATACGTCGTAATTGACCTCCGCTGGGAGGAGTGAGGAGGAGAAGAATGCGACAGGATGAAGGTGGCCATCGTCTTGTGGTTGCGTAAGCGTGGCACCGAGGGCGAATGCGGAGGCGTCAGTCTGGAGTGTGAAGGGGCGGTCATAGTCGATGGACGCTAGGACGGGTCGGGAGGCAAAGCGTGATTTTAACGTGGCGAAAGCTGTTTCTTGAGTTGCAGACCAGTGAAAGGTGACTCCTTTCTTGGTGAGATCGTGAAGAGGGCGGGCGATCTTTGCGTAGTCCGCAATGAATGGTTTGTAAAAGTTGCCAAAGCCAAGGAACGAGCGGACTTCAGTGACTGTGGTTGGGGTAGGCCAATCAAGGATACCTTGGAGTTTTACTGTGTCCATTTCTACGCCTTCTCGGCCGATGATAACACCGAGATATTCCACCGAGGTTTGGGCGAATCGACACTTTTCGGGTTTAAGGAAAAGGTCGTGATCCTGGAGTCGTTTGAGGATAATGGCGACATGATTTAGATGGTCGATGCGGGATCCGTTTGTTGCCACCATAATGTCGTCCATGTAGACCTTAAGCCATCCTTGTGCGATTTCTGGTCGGAAGATCTCGTCCATCATCATTTGAAAGGTCGCGGGTGAATTGGTGAGGCCGAAAAACATGACAAGGGGTTCAAACAGGCCTTTGCTCGTTTTGAAGGCGGCTTTCCACTGGTCACCATCCTTGATACGCACATTGTTGTACCCCCATCTGACATCCATCGTGGTATACCAGTCGTGCCCAGGTGCTTCAGTGACGAGTTCTGCGATGAGCGGGAGTGGATACTTGTTCTTCTTCGTCCAGGTATTGAGACGGCGGTAATCCTGGACGGGCCTCAATTTCCCGTCCTTTTTCTTGACAAAGAAGAAAGGCGCGGCGTATGGGGAATGGGATGGCTGTATGTAACCTTTCTCCAGATGGTCTGATAGGAATTTTTCCTGCGCCTCTCGTTCCGCTAGGGACAGCGGGTATACCTTACAATCGAGGGTGGCCGGGGCGTCGGGGAGCAGATCGATTGCGTGGTCCCATCGTTTTGATTCTGGGAAACGTTGTGCGGCTGTTTCGCTGAATACTTTTTCGAATTGGTGGAGTTCTTCGGGGACTAGTTCCGTCCACGGGCGTTCCGTTTTGTCGTGAGCTGCTTCTGCGAGTTGTTGGGCGTGCGTAGTTTTACAGATTTTCATGATGACTTCATCGCCATCTTCTAGTTCTAGGAAGTGTATGAGCCAGTCTTTTGGGTTTGCGAGTAGTACAGGATTTTTATCGGGTTGTTCCCAGTCGAGTGGCTCTTTGTGACTGGCCATCCATGGGTACCCGAGTATAATGGCATCGCTTCCGAGATCGGCAAGGTAAAAGCGGTGTGATGTTCCTTCGAAATCGGGTATTCTGGCCTTTCCTCGTTTGTACGCAGGTCGAAGGAACAGATCGACGTACTCGGTGATTTGTCCACTTTTATTTGCTGTTCCATCGACGTTTCGGATTGTTCGTGGTTGGCGTAGTTTTCGGGGGTGCAGGTTGAGAAAGACTGCGGTATCTTTGGTCATAAAATTATGAGTTGCTCCAGTATCGACTAGAGCAGCAAATCGGGCGCCTTCTTCGCTTTGCAGGAAATGTACGTCTATTCTGAGAGCATTGATTCGAGGTACAAAAACACTGCTAGGGACGAGAGCTCGGATCCAGGACGACGGGCCCGAGCTTACTGAAAATCCGCGCCATGAGAAACCAGTTCTTTAGCTAAGAAATCCTGCTGCTCCGGAGTCATACGCATCGAGATTGCTGCTATTTTGCGCAGGAAGGCGTCGTCGATGACTGCCGTGTCCTGAGGCGGTGGGGGAGCCGCGGTTGCGACTGCGATACGTGGCGTTGGTTCTACGGTGGCTCCGGCGATACGTGGTTTGCGGTCCGGACAGTTGCGGCTGAGATGACCTTGTTTGCCGCAGTTGAAGCAACGTCCTTCGGAGCGGTACTTTTGCTTCTCGTCTTCGGTTGTGGCTTTGCGAATGGCGTCGACGTCCATTGCGTCGGGGTGGCGAGCGGGGCGTTGTCCGTTGTTGCTGCTGTTGTTCCATCGGCGCGTGAACGGACTTTGACCGGGGCGACGCGACTGCTGTTGGAACGGGTTGTGTTCCTTGAGGGCCTGTACCTTGAGCCAGTTGCGATGGTTTGTTTGGGCGCTCGTAACCCACTGGCGGAAATTCTCGGGGTTGTTCTGGAAGATGCAAGTGTGGGCGAGAGTGCCCTGTAGACCTTGTGCGAACATACGAAGCGCGCTGGGCTTGTTGATGTCCATCCCGGCACGGTTGACCAGATCCTGGAACTCGCCGACGTACTCGTCGAGTCGTCCTTCCTTCATGCGTAGTTTTAACAAGTCTTGATGGGCTTTGTCTGCGTCTGCGAAGTTGGTAAACGCGTCACGGAACTCGCGTTCGGTGATTTGCCAGACGTCGAATCCAAAGGGGACGATCTCGTCGCCGTTTCGGATCTTCATGAGCCATTCGGAGGCGCGTTCCGCCCATGTTTCGGCTTTGTCGACACAGAGCCCGAGGAACATCATCGTTCGCTTCATTGGGTCTTTGATTTTGTTCGTATCCTGGTTGAGGTAACAGTACCTGTCGAAAGTGATAAGGAACTTCTTGGTTTTGGTGCGATCGCCGGTGAACGGCGAGGGAAGGCTCCCCTCGAGGCGTTCTCCGCGCATGGCCTTGAAAAAACGTTTCATTTTGCGGTCTTCTTCGTTGTCGCCGGTATCGTTGTCGCTGTCGTCGTCCCCTCCGTCGGGAGCGGCGCCAGACGTATCTTTACCGCTACTGCCGAATCCTTTGCTAAACTCACCGGCTGTCATTTTGGCCGGTTCTTTTCCTTTGTCTTTGCTCGAGCCTTCGCCGAAGTTAGCACCGATCCCGGGGATCGATGTGTCTGGTTCTTTCGCGGGCTCGCTATCGGTGGCTGGGGCGTGCGGAGTGGTCGTGGCGTGGGTGATAGTGAATCCGGATGTTGGTGGTGCGGGAGCGTTGCTGGCCTTGACCTCTTGCGAGGCGGTCTGTGCTTTCAGTTCGTCGATGTTCATTCGCTCGTTGGGTTCGTGTAGTAGATTGAAGGCTGATCGCGCGACGCGGTATGCGAACCAGACGTCCGCCATCTTCTCGTATCGGATTTCGAACCAGACTCCCTGGTACATCCGGATGGCTTGTTTAGTTCCTCGCCAGTTGACATAGTACCCAGTCCACGGAGCGCCGCTCTGTCCCATCTGTAGGAAGACTGTATTCAGTTTCAAGTGAGGCGCAATGTTGTCCTCGAGGTTCGGTGATGTTGCGAACGGAAGGAGTAGGCGTCCTCCTCCGTCGCTTTCGGCATAAGTCGAATCGATGTTCATCATATTCTATTCGGTGGTCGCAGTTCGGGGAAAGCTCGACCTGATGTTACGCTCAGTAAGGCGTATTCGGGTTTCGGGTTCGTTCGGAGTTCGAAGTTCAAAAGGCGATTGCCGACAACAGACGGCGGAGCGAGGGTTCACAAGACGAAAGGAGAATCGTTCAGGGTTCGGGGTTTCGGTGAAGCCAAGAGTCATATTCGAGTCAGCTACTGTAGTTGAGTACAATAGGTCGAGCTTAGAGCTCTGGTAGTTACAGGACAGTCCTTAAGTACTACGAGGGTCGAGTCAATGGAAGTCACGAGAAGCGAACGGAATATGGGAGAAAGTAACCGAAGGATACAGAACATGAGTCGACACGTTGGGTTACTACGAGAAGGTTCGAGAGAGTAAGAGAAATGCGTAACAGTCTTTCACGATCGGTTTTCCAAGTCCGCTCATGAAAGCACACCCGCTACGGCGGCAATATGACACCGGCACCGTGACTAGGAAATGTTGGGCTACCGTGACCGCGAGCCTGGGTGAACCCAGGCTCGCCAACCGTATGTGCAAAGGTAAGACGTCGTCATTACTTTGGCCTATCACACTTGAAGTCAATGGCGCAGCGAAGCCTGATTGCCTTTTCAAGTTGAGTTCATAGATCTTATCAACCTCAGCTACGTAACTTATCTGTCACCAAATCCTCTCAAAAGCCAGTACCTCCCCGGCCTTCTCGAGCTGTACAAATGGCGAGTTCGACACTCCCGAGTCATTTCTGTTCCTTGACGACTCCGCGACTTCGGCAGGACGCTTAGAGCCTGTAATAAGAATCGCCGAATGACGACGTTACATAATGACTTGCATCTTAACCCTAGGATGCATCCGAACCCAGGCTTCAGCGCGAAGGCCACGTGCTCCGAGAAGGACGAATAAGTCGGAGCAAGAACTCATCTAGCCGACATCAGACGAAGGACGAACGTGAAAGGGCCATATGTTTGTCTTCTGTAGTACAATGTGTCTAAGATCGTACAAGTCATTGAGCATCGAATTCGACCTGCTCTTTTTCGTAGATTTACTGTTCATCATGTTTTCGCGTGCTCTTCGGGAGCTGCACAGCAACACCCAGCGCAACCCACACAAAGCAGAGCAGCACCACATATGCAAAGTTTCCACCCAAGATATTGTTGTTCAGTGAGAATGCAAACAGCGACGCGGCAGCAGCTGGTCCGACCGTGCGCTGAACCGAGACCACCGTCTGCGCGATTCCATTCGTAGCGCCAAGAGACCGCTTGGGGGCAGCGGAGGATAGGTACATAAATATCGCGCCTGACCGATCCGCACCACTTCAGTGACCGCACACAAATGTAAGGTTCTGGGCGACTTACTGAATCCCATGTCAGAGAGAGATGATCCCAAGAAATGCAGCACGAGGAGCAGCCCCACTGCCGGGTTCATGCCGCGACTGGAATGGCGTAGCGCCAGGTTCTCGATTGGGAACATCATGTACACCGGGAAAAAAAAGAGGATGCTGGCGATAAAGACGCGTCGCGGGCCGAAGCGTCCGACGACGCGCGGGAGGGCAACGAATTGAAACGTGCCGTTCATGAACCCATATAGTGCCATCCACGAACCAATAGACGCAGGACTCATGCCGAGCCCGCCAAATTCAATCGACGTTGACCAGACGAGCGGTATAAGCGCTCCACCTGACATATTGAGCAGCGCAATCATGCCGTAATTCGCAATTGAGATCACAACTGGTCTCGTTAGCAAGGCGCGCAATGGTAGGGGCTCCTCCGTATCCTTCGCAGGTCCATCCAATATTTCTCCCTCTCCCACACGGGGAAGGTCCGAGTTGACCACAGTGTTGGGCTTCGTGATGGGGTCGATATCCACAGTCTAGGCGAACATGTAAGCACAGCACTCCTTAACGAGTTGAGGGCCAACCTCCTTCAGGAAAATCGCAGCCAGAGTAAACGACAGGAGAGAATATGCGGCGGTGGCGAGACATGGCAAGAAGTATGGGTATTCGCCCCAGAAAGGATGCGAGAAGGCATTGGGCCAATGATCTTGTGGCCGCGATAGCACGCCACCAATGAAGGGCCTAGAGTCCGGATATTAGCAAGAGAACAAATAGAAGATGCGATATACCGAACCCTATGGTGCCACCGACACACCACGTTACTGGTAGTAATGAAAAGCCTCGTGCCATGTTCGTTTCGTCAGTGAGCTCCGCCATCATGCTCTTCATGACACCAATGTTCCCATTGAGCATACCGTGCAAGCAACGGCTAGGCTCATTCAGTTAAAGTGAACTATTCTCAGGATCTGAGCGGAACGCACCTGAGCACAAGAGCCCAGAAGGAACGGGAGAGGCCAAAAAGGAGGCTCGAGACAATGGTACCAAGAAGGCCGCATAGGAGTACAGGCTTGCGGCCTACGTAGTCAGAAAGGCGACTCCATTGGAGCACAGTAATTGCCTCAGCAGCAAAATACAAAGACACCTATGGATACCGTCAGCGTGTTACGGAAGATCGGAGAATAGATGAGACATACTATAAGTCCTGCATAGTACCCGACTTTTTTTTCGTCGCCGCCAACGACAGGAAGTTCCCTGACGAGCTGAGGCAGACGTTACCGATGGCCCATGTGTGTGGGAATTGAAGGACGTACCTGGTTTATGTAGGGGTTAATCGAGAGAGACGTGATGGGCTCAGCGAGCTGTAACAAGAGCAAGACGACGATCTGGGTAATTGGAAGGGGCGTTGCCTTTCGTGGTGCGTTCCCATCACGTAGAAGAGGCGTTTCTTCATCGGGAGTACCTCGAGACTTCGTGTGGGGCATTGTCATTGGAGTGCAGGTTCCAATGAGACACCACCGCCAGTACGATGAAAATTTATAGATAACAGTGATGAAATACAAGCCGGCATGGTGGCGATTTCCGAGGCATATTCGCCCAAGGGAGAAAGATTGAATTCAGATATTTTACCCCAGAACCACAGGCCTGTCTCCACACGTAACGTCGAGTGGGATTTTGGGGAGCCATCAAAGGTAACACACCGAGGTTCGCCTTATCATTGGGTCGCAGGGCTTGTCACCCTAACTTAATGTCGGCATCCGATGATCTAGAAATCCTCAATTAATTATGATGGCCGGCGGACCTTGATCATGACGTGTACTGTACGAACCTAAGAAGTGGGTTGGCTCCTTTTGTCCTTCCTCCGGGACTCGTGGTCGTGAGTCGTGACCTCGCTCTTGTTACGTTGTTCCGCACTTTGCGCAATCGCACGTCCTGTATCCGAAGGCAAATCTCGCCATTACATTATTTTCCAGAACCAACTTCCGGCAAAGGCAGGCGTACCTGATCTCACACTGTCACGGTCGCAGACCCTGGCTGAATAGTGTCGCTCTTGCGACTATTGTACGCGTGCGTATGATTCTGGTTGAGCACCCGAAAAAAACAACAGTGCATTCCTGTTTCGCATGGGTGCCAGAGGGCAAAGTTTTGAGGATAAGTTATGGTTAGATACTATAAGTACAGTATATTTGGAAAGTCAGTTCGCGCCACCAATCTCGGCAATTCATGCAGGGGTTCAAGTTTGTCCCACCCAAATCATTTCGTTCTCTGCTGAATCCCAGAAGTCTGCTTTCGTAAGTTATGTTCGAATCGAATGTCAGGGCTGATTTTTCTGTAAATTACAGTGCAAATTGTTTTGTCCACGCGCAAAAACGTAAAATTGAGTGGATCGGATCCTATCATCATATGATCAGGATTTCCAGCGGCGACTTTCATATATTCATTTCATCATGACCAAGTCATGACCCTGAATTGGCTCAGGCACATTCTGTTACCAGAGTGACCGATCTGCCAAAACCCTGATCTGATTCCACTCTTGCCAGCTCACCGGCGCTCACTGAGTCACTGGTTGCCTATCGATCAAAGGTCATGTTCGTACTGTGACTGCGCGCAAGTTTGCAGCAAACGGCGCTCAAAAAATCGAAGAGTCGCGAACCGTCCATGAAGGGGATGAACTATACAGCTCTTGATGCTCTTTATTTTGAGTTCTGACTCGGACTACTGTATAGGTGTCACGATAGCGTAGTCCATCAGAAACCTTGTTAGAAACTGACCGCTGCTCGCATAGCGGCCTCGGGTTCTTACAGCTAGATCCAATTCGATAGGCCCCTCACGTCCCGATTACAGCATAGGGCTGAGATTGAATGGGTTTTCCGGGAGCCATGCCGGGTTTTTTTCTCACACAAATTATTTATAGTAATAATTAAAAGAGTCGTGTCTTGCAGGTGTGAGGGTGCTACTTTTCCATCCACAAGACGGCGCTATGCATTAAACTGTACGCAACTGTATCCAAACTGCACTGGTGCTCTTCGTACTCAGAACGCGCGCACTGCCGTTTGACCTGCCCCCACGGACACGGATGCGGAGCGCGCGCGCAGATGCTGAGCCCTGCGTGTTGTGCGGGGGGAGTGGGCTTGGGTTGCTATTGCTCCCGTGGACGAGGGGGAGGCGCGCTGCGAGTGGCCGTGTGGGACACCGTGGCACGGTTGCTGGTTTGTGATCCGTGCCGACGGGCGCGCGTTGGTGCGCTTTGGGATGAACCGCGGATGAAGAGCGGGTGTTACAGGTGGCCGCTCAGGAGTAGACGTCGGGAGCCGTGACTTAGCTAGAGTGAGAACAACTTTAGCACGCATGAACAAAACAGCTGAAGTTGTCACCCGTGATCGCGTTCTCAAGAACTCTGAGATGGAGAATACCACCCAGGGAGATGGCAAGGATAATGGAATACTTGGTACCCCGAAGGAAGAACTCGAACCGAGTTCGAGTTGCACGGTGTTCGCCTCGTATCGATCACGCATACGGCCTCCTCGACGTGAGCCGGTTGAAGTGGCTCTCATCAGCGAAGACCAACTGCTCCGGGCTGTAATGTCTGTTGACGAGGATCCGAAACTGGGCACGGCCTTGCTCATTTCGCTCCAGAGCGGGCCGCCGACCTATGTACAGGATTGAGATTGTCAGCGTTGATCACATAGAATGCCACGTACCGTCTGCATGGTACGCCCGCCCTTTGGAGAGAGCGTGAGAACGTCTGCAACTCGGTCTCGGCGTCGAAGGCTTCATGGAGCTCCTTCTGCAGCGCCGTGAGGGCAATGTCGGGCTGGCAAACGACGTGGTCACAGAGGAACTAGTTAGCAGAAGGTGAGACGACCACCTAGCCTAAACGGTGTTGGGACGTACCTTTGAGCGGACGAGGCCAACCAGGTGATTCGCGCGAAACTCCAGTGTCGCTTCGCAAACGCTTGAGGGACCGTTTGCTGATCCCAATAATATCACGAACCTCCTGGTCAGTGAGACCCTGGAGGGACATGGATAGCGCCTTTCAGCTCGTCGGGTATGTACCGGCGAACCATTGGGGAGAGGGATAGTGGGCAGGGCCCGCAGGGGAGGTGGTTGAGAAGGCACTCGGCAAAGGGATAAGTATGAGAGAACCTTATTTTTTGTAACGGGAGAAGCTGAGGTAGCACGCAAAGAAAGGATAACTAGTTTATAACTTCAAATAATACGAGATAACTACCATCTCAAGAATTTCAAAATATACTTAACTATGAACTCCGTTCAAGAATCTTAGAAGTCCGCCTAGTCTGTTCGAGGGCATGGGGCCTATCGAATTGGATCTAGCTGTAATCGTACTATTCACACGCGCCCAGTTCAGTTCGGTGCAAACAACTGCGTACTGGAGGGCTCGGACTCGGAAGGTGTCTTACTTCAAGCATCTAGGATGCTGGCGTCATCCTCGGGCCTGGATTGAATCAAATAGTCTCAATAGAGTCTCAGCCCCAATGCGACGAATGTCTGAGTCATGATGCATGGTGTATGATGTCTCCTGGAAACTCTCCTGGGCCGTGGAAAGGCTGAGGACAATCTGTCCACCCACCATCGTGCTCGGGTGACTTGGAGTTGTCGAGCAACCGAAACTCACCCCGCCTCCCAGACAGGGACCACTTGTAGACCACTTGTTCTACATCGCATCGCACAATCATTGGTACTGATTACCCATTCCGAAGTGATGCAACTGAAACGTCCGTCGCACCTTGCTTTTTAGTGATGTCTGCCATGAGTAGCCAGTGGGCAGTGAAACTGCGCACGCAAGCACAGATGGAATGATGCATCACGATTAGGACGGATGTTGCTGAGTTCCGAATCGGAACGAAGGTCGTGTCCTGCACGCCGTAGTACATTCAATGTCTGTTGTTCGTATTCTACATAGATCAACTACAATCGTAAGGGTCGAATAATACATTACTTGGTCTGTCCGGATGCCTCTAGTTGCTACTATGCGTCCATACGTTCAGTGGAAGCCGCACCGAAACGCACACACCAACACCAACTAAAAGGACAAGAATCACGTATGCGAAGTTCCCACCCAAAACGATATTCATCAATGAGAACACAAACAACCAGTCCGCTGCGGCAGGACCAATCGTGCGTTGGATCGAAGCTACCATGTGCGCGAGACCATTCACCGCGCCCAGCGATCGCTTGTTGGGGACGGCTAAGAAATGAAGAAATATGAGGCGCCTGACGGGTATTTGCACCATGCAGCCAGGAGAATGGGACCAATTTACCAAATCCCATCTCGGCGATACCTCATGACGAGAGCTGCAACGTGATGAGCAGCCTCTCCGCAGCTTTTAGACCGTCGGAGGCACGACGGAGCGCCAAGTTCTCGAATGGGAATAAGGGGCAGATCAGCGCACGCAATGAGACGCTGGCAAGAAACAGCCCGCAGACCAAGGCGTGGGAAAAAGGCGTATTGGACGATGCCACTCACGGCCTGGAGTACACCGTGCATAGTGCGCGAAAGTTTGAGCCCTTGGCCCTCGATGTACCTACCGAATCGGTCAATAGACTGGAAAGAGTCAAACATCAATACCCTAAACTATCCTTGATCACTGGTGAGCGCGTCTAAAACTTTGGGGGCGCCCAGGTGTGATGCGGTGCAGGTGGATGCACAGGCCTCCGCGGGGCAAGATATGTCGTAGGTTTGTCCGAGGCGGTCGCGGACGCCCCCGCGTCGAATAGCTACCGCGCACGACTGCGGCGACGGGAATGGTGAGCTACATGGAGCCCCGCTGGGTTGGGCGGTCACAGGTAATCGGAAACAGTCGCGCACGCTTCCGCGCGACGCGATACTTCACAGAAGTGGCCGCCTTTGTCGGAGACGCGTTGCGCTCGAGTTACTTAGGCCGCGCGCAAGTGTGGCGATGTCGGGAATAGGAACGGTGGGCTGCATGGAGCATTGCTGGTCTGGGTGGTCGCAGGCGATCGCAAGCAGTCACACACGCTTCCGCGCGACACAAAACCTTGCAAAGGTGGCCACAGTCGTCACGCTTGAGTCACTAAGACCGCGCGTGGGTGCGGCACACTGGGGAACGCGAAGGGGCGAGTCTGACGCTTCGGTGACGTCACCTGCTCAGGCGGCACTTGTACGCCCCTTTGCGTCTCGTATACAGATCTCCAAGTTTTCTGCAGCTCTCCCCTCTGTCGATTCTGCGTCTGCATCTCTCTTCACAAGTGTGTCCCTTTGCGTTTTCTTGGTCGTCTCGTATACTGACCTTGCTTCCCCCCTGACAGTGTCGTCCGTTGTTCACCCTCTCAACCTCGATAAGGAGTTCGTCGCCGACTGCTTATATATCCCCAGGATGTGCGGGAACCCTCCCATCTCTCTCACTGGCACGCTCGTGTCCCCGACTACCGTCTCTTCCGGAAATCTCACGCTCTCGGGCGAGAAGATGTCCGCGACCCGCCTCACTGACAAGTACCCCTACGCCTATAGCGACTTCTATCCCAGCCGCACTCCTTGTGTCTTCAAGTCTGGCCCTGACTGGCCAGTCCGCAAAGGCCCTATGGGCCAGGCTGAGGGTGTCGAATGTGAGGCTCGTCCGGTCTACGGTCACGCAATTGGGCCCAATTGGCTCTCTATCGGCACGCGCATCTACGAATATCTCGACTCTATTAGCGTAGAGTGGACGTTCATTAACCCCCTCGCCTACGCCAACGCCGGGGAGGCAAAGCCATTCTGCTCTCTCATCCTTTCCATCGGTGTGAAGCCCTACTCCCTCCTCTACGAGGCCGCCGTTGCCGCTACCACCGTCGTCAAGGAGATCCTCGCCGAGGCTGGCTTCCCTGACATCGAGGTGGCCTTTGTCGAGTCGGTAGTCACTCGTTCTCTCGCTACCGGCCCCAAG